>CM028381.1:125053481-125079024 GCA_013146195.2 Codonopsis lanceolata | reverse complement strand
CGGAGGTAAGGTTGAATCGCTAGTTTGGTTGATTGTAACTTTATAGATGGGACTAACAATTTCTGGAGATGTGCTGTATACAGTACTCGCAGATAAATATGTTGGAGCAATAGGTCCACCAGTCCTTTTTTGCTGTCTGATGCAAGTGAGTTACAGGCTTTGCATAAGATTTAAGAAAAACAACCTAGGTGCTAAAGGTTTTTTCTTGCCAAAGTTCCACCCAAAGAAAGTTTGAAAGACAAATAATGGAAAAAACATAACCCTCGTGATTTAGTGTTATAAAGAATGCTTAGGAATAAAATCTAGCAAAGAATGCACATGTTGAGAGCTTATTACGGAAAATAATGATTAGGAATCAGCCCAGATAACTGGTAAATGTTCCAAATGCATTGATAAGCATTTGCAATACAGAATCTTTCCAGAAGTAAATTCTTAAGTCTTTGAAAGTAAAAAGATTTATTTTTAACAAAAACACTTTCTTTTCAAATAGTTCAGGAAGAGACCATATATTCAAAGTGATTAACAACGTACCAAACTTGGGTCATTGACAACACCAATCCAATTTTTATGCCCTATGAATTTCTCAAACCAAGAAAATACGAACAAAGATAAACATATAGCAACTTGTAATGTCTCTTACATGGAACGAGCAGATGTAACATCAGCTGGTGGACTTCCTTCAATTGTATTGATGATGTCTTGAATCACATGAGCAGAATCGCCTTTGTACAATTGAAGTGCTTGCCTAATCACCATCATGTAAACAATTCTTAAAATCTTTAATGTCATATTGCTGTTTCTGATTACTGTATGCGCTTAGTTCAGGGCTGTGATGCTTCAGTGCTCTTAGACTCAATACCAGAAGTACAAGCTGAAAAAGATCATCCTGCCAACAAGGAAGCTTACGAGGTTTTGAGGTTATCGACAGTGCCAGGGCGCAAGTGATAAAATGTGTCATATACTTTAAAGCTGGCATTAGCATAGGAGGCCTGTTTAAGAGAGAAAAGGACATTACTAGCTAAACTCTTGTTATATGGAAGTGTTACATGATAATGCTTGTTATAAGGGATACCATATACTACCAACGAAAATACATGATAGTCGAAGAACAATAGAAGCAGGGGAAATTTAAACTGCCGGATTTAGTATGAAGAGATACTTACAGATTTCACACCCATCAAGCCCAAAAGTGGTTTTGCAAGACATATGAGAAACATGGTTTCTAGCATACCAAGCACCGCAGCAATTATCAAAGCTGTTGATGCTGAAGGGATATTTCTTTTTTCACTTTTAGACTTCATGGAGATGTTGCCTATGGCACTTGGAGATATGCACGTAACTTTCTTGAAATCATGAAAATATAAGCTATGATGTATTGTTGACCAATAATGTGAAAAATCGTGTCAATATATAGTAATCTTCACGCTTAATCTGCTGTAAACCAAGAAGATAGAGGCAGCTTGCTGTCTGCTGCTGAACCTTTCTCTGAATTCTCAAGCGCAACAGAATCCACAATCGAGTTTTCTATGTCATTAACTTTGGCTGAACCCTTCTCCAGAATCTCACCTTTTGCAGCTTCACTGGTCATTCTTCCAATAGTCTCTTCCTCGGCGACAAATGAGGTTGTAATACTGACAAGTGGGTATATGGCCACTTTTGAGACTTGATTAAAAAGAGCAATAGACACTCCCACAACTGCAATCTGCACTGCACCTATACAAAAAATAGTATCGAATTTCAAAGACCACAAACGTCAGAAAAAATCATTACTCAAGATACTTGCTAATGATTCATAGCCCAAGAAGATGGACAAGGGTTAAATTCTTTATAAAAGCATACCTAATACTATATAGCAATATATATATATATATATATATATATATAGAATATGAAGGCACATACCTAAACGGCCTATGAGCAGTAGAGAAGCGATAGGGTCAGCAGCTAAGGCCATGGCAGCAGGTATTGCAATAGCTAGTATCTCCTGTCCAAGTGAGTCCACTTTGAAGACTCGGCTAGAACCCAATTTAGAATCAATAATCGAGTTTAAAACAAAATCATTAACCATATATACATGAATGCAAAGTAAGATCATAAATCATTAACCATAACACTGCGAATGGTAAGGAGGAATGTATAATACTAAAGATGATGATACCTAAAATCTTTGAAGAAAACAAGGATTGGCATTCTCCGCTTACTCTCAGCGGGGCACAACTCAACCTCAGTCATGATAACTTTTAAGCGGAATTAACAATTGTAGTTCAGATGACTGACAACGAGGGGAATTCAAGAGCTCACAATGCGATCGTTCACCAAGCGTTTTGTCGTTCCCTGAAACAAGTAGCTCTCGCTGACTAAGATTCAATATCCTGCAGTGTATAATGGTTTAATAATGCAGAAGTGTGACAATGTAGTTTCAATATTAGATTAGAACAAGTTACTAACGATAATTTCCTTTTTCCTGAAGGGACTGCACTAATTCTTTCCAATATTAATAAACTAGTCACCATTATAACAAATTGTTGTTAGTGAAATCCAACGTGTGCTATCCGATAGATTTTTGCCACGTTCTTTTTGGGCGACCATGGCAGCATGATGGCTACGTCATTCACGACGGGAGAGAGAATACTTATGTGGTAACAAAAGAAAAAAAAAGTTTCGATTAATTCTGTCTACCACAATGAAGGAAGACGACAGCCCGGGGCCATTACAGGCTGCTCAAGAACTGAAACAAGAGTGTGATGTAAGGGCTAGCGAGTCAGAAGTAGTTAAGTTGCAAGAAAAAAACAAAGGGTTTGAAAGGGATGAAGAAAGCGAGCGCGGGGTTGTTTTGACAAACAAAGAAAACTACGTACAGGACATTGAGTTTGGTGTTGTTTCGAAGAACATAGTTAAGGGGACTGCTTCAAAGGAAAGTCTCGGCTGTGGGGAGAATATGGAAGAAGGCAGTGGACTTAGGTGTGATAAAGCGCAATGGGAACATCAGAAACGAGACGACAAGAACAAAGTGGGTAATTTCGATACAAGCTTAGTCACGAATACTTCTTTAGTCCAGAATTGCTATTATAATGGGTTTGGGTTAAAACCCAATCAATGCATGATGCTAAGCACGGAAGAGGTGATGGAACAGACAGAATTTCTTATCAAGTTCTCTTTGTTCATTAAACACAATGGTAAAATGGAAGGGAAACAGGAAGGTACAGATTACTTGACCAAGGTGTTTTTAAAGTTGACAAGGATCAAGGCCGAAACATTGGGTTGTGAATTAACTTGGGTTTTCAATGAGTTTAAACAACCTTGGGGAGGTGAATTGAAGGACAAGGGAAAAGGAGTCAAGTTCAGACCTGTTTTAAGTAAAGAAAACGATCGTGGCGTGGTTACGAATACAAACCAAGAGGGATGTCTAAAGCAAGTCGTGGATAGCAAGGGTGAGAAACTCGACACTAGTACTTCAATCATAATTGCCACAAGTCCGAATTTTCGACATGGAAATAATAGGCATGATGTTGTTTTAGTAGTTTGTTTCAAAGTTTGATTGTCTGTCAGATTTCTTTACGTCGAGCAAGTGAAGTTCGACCGGTGAGTCCGCCTATCCCTTATTTATTTTGTGCGCGTATTCAGGGGCTGTTTTGGACTCGTGTTGGGACAGCCTGTTTGTGTAGTTTTGGGCAGTTTTTTGGCTGATCGAAATTGGTGTTACAAGGCTACGCTAGGGGCAGGATTTGCAAGGGTTATGTTCTGAAAGACGGGGCTGTTCGTGAAGGAATAATCGTGCGGTTTGGGTAGTCCCAAAGCTGGAACAAAGTAATAGTTTATTAACAGATTATTAGGGAGTTTTGGGGTCATTTTTGGCAGGTCTTGTGTGTGGGAGTTGCTGGATTTTTCGGACCAGATTTAGTACTGTTTTGAAGGGGGTTTTGGAGCAGTTTCAGGACTGTTCGGAAAGCTGAAGCAGATTGGCGGTGTACAGATTTTTACACCGCATCACAAAGTCCCCCAAATTGAATTCCACAGTTTGGCCATTATAAATACACTCACACACACACATACTCTTCTTAATTTAGGGAAAGTATTGCAATTTGAACATTTCAAAGATGCTAATAATCAGAATACCAACAATTACTACAATTTCATACATGATGGGACTTGGGAGTTCCTATTTCATACCTTGTTTAATTCGGCAGAGAGGGAATGAGATGAGATGGTGTTTGGGCGTCAGAGGAGACGCCGGCACCACGAGTTTTGCTGGAAGAAGACGCACCAGTTCTGGAGAGAAATTGAGAGCGAGGCGAGGGTGAGAGCGCGAGGTAGAGAAGAGAGGTTGAGGGGCAAAATAACCGAGTGTTTACTGGCCAGGTTAGGTTAGGTTGTGAACTAAGGAAAGGTAAAAAAAAGTCTTTTTAGACTAGTTTTTTCAATTTAATAAAATAAAATTTATATAGGATTAATTACAACTGAAATTGAATGAGGAATTTGAAACCAATGTTTTATCTATTGCAAAATCCCTTGCAAAATTAGGCGGATTTCTTCCCTCCAATTTTTCGTCCAAAATAGAATGTCAATTTTTTTAGTTTCAAAATATAAAAATCTTATATTAATAAATGCAACTGAACTTGAAACGGAAAATTGAAAAGTTTCATCTGTTTCAAAAACCATTGCAAAATTAGACGACATTGAAACTGATTTCAATTCTGTTGCCAAATTTCGTTTCAATATTTGACATCATTTTTTCCTCCAACTTTTCCCCCCCAAAAAAGGACGCGGCTAATGGGTTTCCTCGTTAAAAATTATTTGTCCACTCATATTGTAACTGAATTCAATTCTGTTGCAATATTCTGTTGCAGTTGCCCTGTTTTCTTGTAGTGATCTAAAATGGTAGAAAATGTATTATTCATATTATTTTTATGATAATGGAATATGAAATGTGAGTGATTAGAAAAATTGATTAAACATATTTATTACCAAAAAAAAAAAATTACTTTGTTTGCTGAGAATTAAAATGTTAAGAATATAAATAGAATAATTATGTTGTCTATTGATATTTGATCAAAAAAATAATGTTAGAAGGTAATTAAGAAAGTAACTTGATTAGTCAATTAACTTAAAAGGGGATATGACCATTTGTTGGCCTTCTTTTTGATTAACCTGATGTCAAAGGAGTTGCATATGACCATGTGAATTACAGAGTCTTATTCTTATACAGAGTGAAGCTACAAATGATGGTTGTTTAGTTGAGTAAATTGTTCATGGGCCATGTTTTGTACAAAAAAAATATATGTTCCAGCTTATAAAAAAAAAAAAAAACCTGAAATCAAAGGAAAAGAAGAAAAAAAAAAGAAAAGTGTTGGATATTTAATTAATTGAGTTATTGTGTTTTCTAATTGATTTATTTTAATTAATTATTTGTTTTGCCTTTCTTGGTATTTACTTTGATTAACTATTATTGTTACACGTTTTATAGAAAGATTATTTTGGAGATTTTGTTTTTATTAGATTTTAGGGTTTATGAATTACTAATTTATCAGGATTGTATGTTCTTTGTTAACATGGTTTGTGTGAGCCGTTTGTCTTGCACAATTAGACAAGATTGACCTAATTATATTTGGTAAGGAATCCTTCTAATTTGGTAAGTTTATATTTGATAAGATGTTGTCCTTTTTTATTAAACAAATCTGTTAATTTTTTTTTTATGGTAAGTGGTTTTCTTATTCTACAAAGTTTCTTGATCAAGGATGCAAGTATAAATAGAAGAGGACGTAGCCCTTGAAGCTAAGACGTTTACTGAGCATAGATCTTACACATAATTATCGAAAAAAGAGAGATTAAGAAGATGGCTGCCACGGTGAATTAACTGCCGGGTGTGCTTTCATCGGAGACTTCATTCATCCTAATCCAGCACATTTCTTCCGGTTTATACCAAACGCTGACATGTTTTAAGTACTTAGACAACATCAGTTTGTTAGGTTGGAGGTTGAGATTATTCAAAGCCATATCTACTATCTTGTGAGCTTTTCATAAATTCCACTTTGTTAGTCTTTCGAATGTAATGAGCTTAAACATATATTTTACTAGTGAAATATTTTTGTCATGAGGCACGATCAATAAGTATTTTTTGCTTATTGATCAAAGGTTAATCTCTTGTGTTCAGTTTCGTTCTTCATTGTTTTTTTTTTAATTCCGCTACTTAGATATCTCAATGAAGTCTTCATTTAACTCTTCATTGTAAGCTTCATTGACCGATCGCTCAAATCGTTTAGTTTATTTTCTTATGTTATTCGGTTTGTCGCGCAATAGTCTAATGTCTTGTGTTTCTTTCAAAAGTATGTAGCAACTTCAAAGAAAAGAGTTGAGTAGCAAAGTTTCTCAAAGAAAAGAGAACTTGTATCAGTAAAGACTTCAAAGAAAAGAGAACTTGAGTCAAGTAAAATGTGCAATTCAGTTTTATGGTGACTAAATCCATTGATATGTTTCATTTTGTAACTAATGCTCATGAACGAGTTAGAAATGACTCATGTGGTTATTTTGGCCTTTTTCTTTGACATTTTTCACGACTTTAAATCCTTTATATCCTACCCTTTTTACCCCTAGCCCCATTACAATCCTCTTAACGACCTTTTGATTGGTGCCTAAGGACTCATATTTAGTGATGGACATTTGATCAATTTGCAAGCATATGATAATGCCATTCCTTTATGTGATTTGAGTGCTTGATGATATACGTCCCTCTTTAAACACTTTTGTGTGATTTGAGCGATACCGTGAGGATAGTTTAATCGTGCATATGTGAAATTGAAGGATATTTTTAGAGACATGCAAATCAATTTAAATTAAAAAATTATAAAAAGCCTATCCCGTTGATTGAATTTTGATTTTCAATATGAGAATGCACATTTGATGACAAGTTGGGAACAATGTCTGTTTTCTTGGGTTGGTTGGAGTAGCAATAATTATGTTCATGAAGTTTGAAAATGCTTGAGGGCAAGCATCGTTTAAGTGTGGGGGAATTTTGATGAGCACAAATAAATGTAATGTTTATTGTTGGTTTTGTGCTTTATTTTGATTGGATATTACACTTTTTTCCGATGTTTGTTGTGTTTAAGAAGATTACAGGTGCTGAAAAGATTTTTACAGAAAAGTTGAAAGCTGCTTGAAAAAATAATGGAAACAGAGTACCGAATGGGCATGTACTATTCAAAATCAGGTTGGACCAAGCAGAATTGCCATGTGCAATAGAGAATGTTAAGCAGGGTTGTTTTACTTAAAGAGAAATTTCAGACATTAGCTATTTTTTTTGCAATTAGGGAATTATTAATCTCCCTAAAAGAAAATCGATTGCTATTATCCTTCCTTTTATTTCTCTCTTGTAATTAGTGTAAGCTAGATTAAGAGAGGGAAAATTGGTCAGGAGACTTATTCAAAAAACGGCTTGGAGACTTTCTAGGAGCAGAGGACATGTTCTCTATCCTCTAGGAGGATGTTACGAAATGGAGGGAAAGATCTACTATAAAAGAGATGGTGGGATATTGAAGGAGATAACATAGTACGACATACACATACGCAAAACACACTGGAGGAAGATTTCAGTAGCAACTTTCTTCTATTCATCTATCTGCTGGGTTATTGCATTTTGGTTTAGAATTAATTTTGTAAGTAATTTCCAGCCATGCTTAGTTGCTAATATGTTTATTCGAGTTAAATGAACAAGCAATTCCCTACAAATTACTTCTGTACGATCTAATTGTTTTCATTCTCAATTAAGCTCAAGTATTTATTCATTTTCTGCTTTCTTGTTGGAAAGGAATTGTAACGTATGATTATTATGCTTAGTTCATCTCAAGGGCCTGGATTTTAATTAACCTAATAGTTCAATACTAGTTATAGCCGTTGATCTGTAATTGTCTTCGGGTTCTAATAGAGTAGCAAGTGACGCACCGTTTAGGCATCACAAGCATACTCGGTCCGTGTTGTGGGAATGAGTAATCTAAGCTAAATGATATTGCTTCAATATTCATTATTTAGAATCGAGTCACTCCCTCTTAATGCTTTTAATTCATTAAATCCTATGAGTGTCTCGGGGGTTGTCTTTTGATTAGGGAAATAGTTAATAAGCTTCTCTTAACTATCGAGGCAGTAAGGACAGATTGGGTGTTTGACGGTTGTCGACAAATATAACCAGTTTATTTGAAACTCATTAAGTCATTTTTGCATCTATGATTAGTAGTAACTTTCGGGATTACATTTCGTTCATTGACTGGAATTTTCTCATTGTGAATTTAAACGTTATTTTTGCCTAGTTTACTTTACATTACGTCTTTTTATTTACAGCTTTTAATTAATTCATTTGTTAGTAATTAGTTAGATAAAAACCCTCAAATCTTTATTTTTATTGCTTTGTTAAAATTCTTAAGAGAAGTAAATTCAACGTTCCCTGTGGATACGATCCCTACTACCCTATACTCGTTATTGGGAAATATGAAATTATTTTTGACAGTTTGACACCTGTCATTTCCTAACCAAATTAAACTCAGAGAATTTGTATTAAATCTTGGTCAAAAATGGACCTAGCCTGACCCAATTCAATTAGTTACTAAATAGGTCCAAAACTATTAACTTAACCCAAAACAATTATAATATTAATTAAATAGGTCCAAAAAAATAATAATATTACTTAATACAAATTAATAATTTAACTAAAATTATCGAGGTATTACACTCTCATCCCCTTAAAAGTAGTTTAGTCCTCTAAACTTAATGTACCTCGAGCGAAATTTCCCTTCATAGTCTCCGGATAGGCCTTGATCTTATGACGTACTTTCCCGCAGTTAAAGCAGGCCTTGATACCTTGATGGCATGATTATGTTGCATGATTACTCCCACAAGTGAAACAAATTGCTTTATCAGCCTGATTCTGATAATGGGCAGACTGAGTTGTATCTCTATTGTGAGTGTCTTCTGTGTTCATTCACTTACTTCCATTGCTAGTCTCACTCTGATATTGATAACGACCTACATGATCCTCAACGCTTCTCTTTCTTTCTTCCTTCTTCCTTCTATACTCAGCCTCCTCTAACTCTATCACATGAGCCCGGTCCAGCACTTCTGCAGAGGTTGGTAATTGCAGAGCCTTCAATCTATATTGTAGGACATTTTAGGAGTACTCTAGTCCATAACTTAATCCTTCTTGTAAGTTTTAATAACTTCGATCTTGATCATGGTATGCTTGGTTGAGAGTTTGAAAGCATTGTTGCTTCGTTTGATCATTTGAATCTTAAGGTTTCTCGGTTTACCCTCCTTGGTTGTATTGCATATCTATTTTACTTGTGTTATGTTGGTTTGAGCTCTAGGCTTTGTATTATAGTCTTTAACATGTTTAGGGAAGTTTAACTAAGCTTGCTTAGTTTTGGTTTGGTTGATGTTTGCATCATTTGATTTCGTTGTGTGTTTCGATCTTCGTTTCTACATGTTTAGAGGGTTGTTCGAGAGTTTTTCGGATGCGTTTTGAGTAGGGTTTAACCCTAGTATGTTTGGGGTTGAGTTGGTACCATTTAGACCAAGTTTCAAGCCATTTTCACCTCTCAGAAGACCCAGCACTCGCTCAGTCAAAAGGACCAAGCGACCATGCATTTTCCAGCAACTTTGTATTTCGGAAATTCTTACCAGGCGCTCGCCTGGTCTCTCTAACCCTTTTAAGTGCTGATTACTCCCTCCTCCCTCCTCATTTTTGTGCTTCCACCGTAAGTTAGAGAGAGAGAGAGGGTGAGAGCTCCAATGGTGGAATCCGGCAATTCCCGAAGTTCGGCCATCCGTTTGACGATCCGAGACCGCCATTGCGAAGCCCTCGCTGAGTAGAGTCTTTCCCGTTAGTTTGTTTTCATTTCCTTTCATGTTTATTGGCCGATTGAGGTACGTGACTTATAACCCTTATTTCTCTCTCTTGCCAATTCATATGTTAGGTTGATAGAGATTTGTTTCCCGTGATTTCCCGTTGTTAAGCATGTCTAAAAGATGTGTCCTTATGGGAGATTGAATTGTATACATGAGGGTTTGAATTTAATTAGGTTTATTGAAAGTATTGAATTGATTATGGATTTAGGTAAATTGCTATTCGGTTTAGATATCCGAATAGATTGAGAATCCCGAATTTATGCCTTGACCTAGAATTTGGGACTTTGTTATTTGGTAACCTTGTGATAATTATTGATTTATGACTCTAATAAATACCCTTAGATGATTTGCATATGAACGTATAACTTGTCATCGAGTTTATAAACCCATGTATACATTTGTGAGTGTTGACTCGTTGAGAGTCTTAGTTCGGGCACATGAGTGTATTGACTTGCTAGGGGGTTGGAATGCGATCCTTAATTGATATGAAGGTTTGGAAAACGTAGTTTATTGACCGTTTTATTGTACTCATTGAGGTACACCTCATGTACGCTTAATGATTTGAAACTAAATATTAGTCTTGGGTTTTACTTAAGCCCACAAATGTCGTAGGTTTAATTGGGTTGTATTGTGACGGTTAGTCGATGGACGCCATCTTGGTTGTATGGAAAGTGAGCTTGGGACTTAGGTCAAGAATGACCCGAGTATGAAATGTTGAAATGAGACTCACGAGAGTCGCTTAAATACTTATTAGTAACTTCTCTTAGTCGTAAATGAATCCTACGTCGTATGATTAAGGTTGGGTAGTGATTACATCTTGGGATCCCAATTAACTTAGTGAGTCAGAATATCGAATTATGAGAATTCGGAGAATGAGTTAACTTAGAATAAATTTCCATTTTAAAGAGAACCCTTTAAAGTCTTACTTTTGTCGTTTTGTAACCCTAGTTTAACTAGATAACCTCGAGAGTTATGTGAATTGTGAATGGAAGTTAATGGCTTAGCTTGGGTTCATGTTAGGATATGAATATCCCTATTTACTTGTTATTTGACTAAATGCATGACTGTCATCATTTTAAGGAATTGATAGTCTACCTTGTGATTATTATGACTTAGAGCATAATGCTACCTTGTAAGAATTGATTCTTCTATGTGATTTAATAATATGACTTAGGAAGCACATTGTGTTTCTTGCCTTCATGAATATCCTCCTATTGAATTATCAACATGCATTGATTTATGGATTCCATTAACAGGTGGAATTATGAACTTGAATTGAACTAAGGCTTGAATTGACATTAATCAACTTAAGCTTCGAACTCGTACTTGACTTAGTGATTTTTGAACTAGGGTTCTTAAATAGAACGAGAATCTAGCGATGCCTTGAACGAGAAGATAGAGATATCCTACGACTTTAAGAATCCATTGACTAGATCACTAGGTTTTGGACCTTGACTTCAATAGAGCGGATAATATGACAGTTGTGCGTTTTGAGACACAATTGACTCCTTGCACGATTTCCTTGAGCATTGTCTTAATAGTGATCACTACATGAGTTTTGTAGAGTTGTATACCTACTAGAGATTTAGCAAAGTAAACATCTACTTGTGCATTGTATGTAAGTCCAATTGACATTTTTTGATTGATATGTGTTGATGGTGCGACAATGCATAGTCTTCACGAACTATGAAATTCATGATTTTTATGTGTCACCGTACTAGAGACTGAGACACACACCCTTCACTGTTAGCCACAGTGGGACAAGTAGCCCCCATCTTCATAACCATTAGGGCGCAGTTGGCTAGTGCTATTAAGGGCATCTCCTCGGAAGGTCAATGCCTCCATCTCGAGCATCTGACCCACATTCTTGGTTAACCACTCATGATTGCAGGAACAATACGATGACATTGATTTGGTATATTCTCTATCCCTTATGTGGCTTACTATGAGCACTTATGTGTTAACAGAGTGTTGGTTGAACATAAGATCTAAATGAACATGTTTGTATTGATTGTGCATTGAAAGACTTAATATGTATATATATAGGTATACATGCTCATTTATGTTAAATTCACGAAAAGCTTGATAGGTATATATATATATATATATATATATATATATATATATATATATATATATATATATATAGACGTGCATACTCTTACATGATAAATTCCATGAATGAATTATTAGGTATATAAATGAATTTATACACCTACACCTAATGATCCTATAAGAGACCTGATATGTGTATATATGTAAAAATATGCATACTTCTATTTAATTATTCTATGGGAGAATTGGGATGTTTATATTATGATATACGCCCATATTTATTTAATGATTCTTGTGACTTGCCTCCTGACTTACTTGGTTGTTTGTGAACATGGAATTTACACTGGTTCATTTTGGTAGTCTGGTAAAGGAACAATTTCTGTAAATTATACAACTCGACTTACTGGGTCTTTGTTGTAGTAACATGATGCCATTTCCACTTATGGCAATATTTCATTTATGTTATATTGTTTAGTAGTAGCGTACTGGGTCATTATGACTCATCTCGTACTTTTTTTCTAGTTGCAGTAAATTGGTTGCCGCGTTGAAGCCGAGTAAATAGTGACTGTAGCAGAGCGCAGCTAATCGGTGGATTCGAGATTAGATCGTGTGGTTCGTGATTGTAGCACCCGACTCCCCAAAGTAGTAGCTTGTGGATTCCTATTTCTTTTTAGCTTCGTCATTTGTATATGTACTTTGCTATTCTTGTGAGATCGATATGTAAAGTTATTTAGACTTTACGATGGGGTAGAATACTTGGGTATTTGTATTGGTTCTTTCTTGGGCCGACGTGTTGTGTCGTGCCGTTGCTCGTGGTTTGAGTATTTATTGCAGTTGTCTCCCGAGGCACGCAGTAGCTTTGGGGCTTTTCTTTATTCTAGTTGTTATAGTTGTTGGTTAACCTCGGTATGCTTTAGCCATTGGGTAATTGTTATATCAGGTTGGTTCTTTGTTGAAATGCCGGCCTGAAGTGCCGTTGGTTTGTTCAACGTCTGCAATGTTGCGGTACGCGAGTTTTGTTTTTCCCCTTTGTGAGATAATGTCTCGATTGGTTTCTTGGCTTTGGTTTCGTGCTTCGTAGCTCGGGACTTCATTTCTTTATTGTTTCTGCTAATTCGATTTTTGAAATATCGTATTTTAGTACGGCTTCACCGTCATGTTTAGAGCTTGCTAGCTCGACTGTTCGACTCCCACTACTGTTCAACAAGTGCTTGTCCGCTTCATGAATTTGTCCTAATGGCACTACCTTGGGATTTTGTGTTGAAATCCGGGTCGGGTCGTCACAGTTGGTATCAGAGCTTATGTTAGCTATAAGCCAGGATAGGTTCCATGGCCAAGGTTGGGTTCGGCTTGTCGTCAAGTATTTACCGTCGAGTGTTGTGTTTAGTGCCTTATTGGCATGTTCTTTTGTACAAGTGTAGGACTTGGAGTACTAAGTTCAGTTGGTCTAGATTTCCGTGAATGCAAGTTTGTGTCTAGGAGTATTATATTTCTCATATGTCACTTTTAAGTTGCAGTTATACCAAGAGCGTGTGTTGCGATTCCGTAGAGCCACTGTTTCTTAGTCCGTCATTATGATTGGATAGGTTGAGATCGTCGGTCCCAAGAGTGATCGTCGTGGTATTCATTAGATCCAATGTTCGTTGTTGTACTTTTCGAAAGCGGAGTGGCTAAGCCTCCCATAGTACCTAGTGTATTACGTGATTTCTATATAAGTATATATAGTTGTTGTAGTACCTACTCTCGTGTTACCTCATGTCGGGAATTTGAGAACTCTTTCCTCGCTGCCTGTTATCTAGTATTGAAAGGAATACCCTGATAATCGAAGTACTGTCGTGGTTTCAAGTTGAGACTTGGTGATTGGCCGGTAAGTGATCACATGATTTCTGATTGGATTGATTGTCGGTCGTATATGGTTTGACATATAAGGATTGTAGCATACTAACTAGTAAGTATTTGATACCCAGTGACTTAAAGATGTTGGTTTGCTTTGATTTAAACCTAATACATTGATGAAAGTATTAGTATTGTATGCTTGCATAGTAGATTAATATACTATGTACATGATATTGATTGCCATGCCTATATGTGACTATATTATATGTGCATGAGACCGTGATAAAGGATGCTTTTATGTGATTTACAAACACCCGCATCCTATACAACGAAAGTTTTTGAAGTCACTTCAGAGGGCCCCTGACTTGATTATCAAGAGGTCTTCGTCAGAGAACTAGAATGGTAGGATATAAGATAAGAATTGACTGAACCCTTACAAAAATGGAATGGAACAAAAAATGATGTATTGTTATACTTGTGCAATCAAGTGCATGCTTATGAAAGTGTTGCTATTGATGAGATAACTTGCTATATGCAAATCTTATGTGTGTAGTTAGAGATTTTTGTAACTGGATATTTTAAGTGTTACACATGAGTATTATTTAGTGTCTTATAATGACTTACTTACTTCTGGCTGAGAGGCGTTAAAACCTCGACATCCACTTTTGATCGGGTTACTAGGAGGTCGCTCCCAGGTTGTTGTACCTTGTCGAGAGTTAGGCATGACTCGACTTTGAGATAGATTTGAGTTGTTGATTGATAGTTGCCCTTGAAAAAGGAGGATCACCCGAGTGATCGCCTCGATTATGTTCATAGACCAAAGTGTTGACTTCGAGATCGGTTATAAAGTTGTGAATTCGGGGACGAATTCTTTTAAAGTGGTGGAGATGTGAGACCCCAAACCTTCGTATGTTTGATTTCCTTGATTTGCGTGCCAAACGGCTGTAGCAATTCTTGTTCGACTCGTTGTGAGAGCCTTGGAAGGTGTGATATGGCTTGGTAGAAGCCAATGCCTTAGTTCTATATGACCCATAACCTTTAACTTGTTATAGTTTCAAGTCGTGACTCGCCGGTAGTCGGAACATGACTCAGTCAAGAGTTTACTTGCATAGTTCGTTCTTGTGGCCTCGGTTATACCCTAGACCACTCCTTGTTTGAATTGAATGGTTTTTGAGTGTTACTCTTACTAGGGGATAGATTCCCTTAGTCTATTTATGCTTTTGATGCTAAATACATCGCATTTGTCTCTATCGTAATGCGTGAAACCGAATCTTGTGTATGTCATGTCTTTTGGAGTTTCTATACTCGTGTATTGATATAGGAAATTCTAGGAGTACTCTAGTCCATACCTTAATCCTTCTTGTATGTTTTAATAACTCTGATCTTGATCGATCATAGTATGCTTGGTTAAGAGTTTGGAAGCATTGTTGCCTTCATTTGATCGTTTGGATCTTAGGGTTTCTCGGTTTACCTTCCTTGGTTGTATTGCATGTCTATTTGACTTGTGTTAGGTTGGTTCGAGTTATAGATTTTGTATTATAGTCCTTAACATGTTTAGGGAAGTTTAACTAAGCTTGCTTAGTTTTGGTTTGGTTGATGTTTGCATCGTTTGATTTCGTTGTGTGTTTCGATCTTCGTTTCTACATGTTTCGAGGATTGTTCGGGAGTGTTTTGTATGAGTTTTGAGTAGGGTTTAACCCTAGTATGTTTCGGTTGAGTTGGGTACGATTTGGACCAAGTTTCAAGCCATTTTCACCTCCTAGAAGACCAGGTGCTCGCTCAGTCAAAAGGACAAAACGACCGCGCATTTTCTAGCAACTTTGTATTTCAGAAATTCTTACCAAGCGCTCGCCTGGTCTCCTCCACCAAGCGATCACTTGGTCCCGACATCAACATTGTACTGGTTTGATTTTTGAAGTGAAATTCCTATTCTACCCCCAATTAAACCCCCTCCCTTGCTCTTGTCCACAACCTTAAGGGGCTGTATGGTCTCTCCAACCCTTTTAAGGGCTGATTACTCCCTCCTCCCTCCTCATTTTTGTGCATCCACCGTAAGTTAGAGGGAGAGAGGGTGAGAGCTCTTATCGTGTTTTATATTTATACCTCGCAAGTGTACGAGACTATTATAGAATAGTACGGTAGTAAGGGTCGAACCACAGGGACAAGAAGAAATCAAATAGCAAGTAACCGGTAGCATTTAAACTAAGGGGGGGGGGGTTAGTTTATTTTAATCTAATTTATTCTACTAAAATAGGAAATATAATTAATAATCTAAAGCAGCAATCACAGTTATGAAGATCTTATGGAGAAGGGCAATCTAGGAATGTGGATTCACTTGATCTTCTCTATTGCTCTTTTAATTAAGATATCCATCGATTTCTTAGGTTCGTTCACTAAAGATAGATATAGCTTGTCAAATTATAATTCAGTCTCCATCCTAAATAATTCATCAAATATATATCCTAAGAACGAGAACATATGAAATCCTATCTGTCACTTAGGTCATATAAATGAACCTGACCCTAACTTATCATTCTTGTGCATCGATAAGGTCAATTTATCACAATGGTGAGCCAGTGGACATATGCATTTGGCCGTGCAGCTATCCGCACCTCTAGGCCTTTACTACTTGCGATTCCATTCATTTGGTCAAAGCTAGATGGTAAAGGGAATGATAAACATCATGATCAACAAGAATTCACTGGAAAAAAAAATATATTGAGCAATAGATTCGATACAAGTTACCTCTCAATTTCTAGAATAATGAACGGTTAGTTCAACCTTGAAGATGAACAGATCAGCGGAATGAAAGAATACATGATTCGATCTTCAAACTATAATTACAAATATTAAACTATGTATTACAAACTAAAATCGGTGTTAAAAACCATTTCCTAACTGTTTCCGGACGTACTCGAACGTATTCGGATTGTGGCTATACGTCTTCTATATATACCAGGGTGTTTGAGGTGAAGGAAGTAGTTCGATCAGGGACAAACTCCCGTAAGTCGGCTACTAGGAGGCTTGCGGGGGTAAGGTCATGGAGGAATGCGGCCGCAAGGCCCTTAATCCGGAAGACTGTGCACACTGGAGACCTTGTGGGGGCAAGGTTCCCTACCCTTGCGTCCACAAGGGGTATCGTTCTTTAATTCATCCTTCTTTTCAATATTTGCATTTTGCACCCTTTGAATTCTTCACTTTTAGCCCTATAATTCCCATAATTTCACTTTAAACCCTTAAACTCACAATATAGCTCAAAAACACATATTAGTAGCCAAAAGCCTCATGAAATTGCTATTTCTAAGATATAAAAGTACCCGATAGATGCGTATAAAACACATCTATCATGCTCCAATGGTGGAATTCGACGATTCCTGGAATTCCGGCCATCCGTTTGACGATCCAAGACCGCCATCACGAAGCCCTTTCCGAGTAGAGTCTTTCCCATTAGTTTGTTTTCATTTCCTTTTGAGTTTATTGGTCGATTGATGTACGTGACTTATAACCCTTGTTTCTCTCTCTAGCCAATTCGTATGTTAAGTTGCTAAAGATTTGTTTCCCGTGATTTCCCGTTGTTAAGCATGTCTAAAAGATGTGTCCTTATAAGAGATTGAATTGTATACATGAGGATTTCAATTTAATTGGGTTTATTGAAAGTATTGAATTGATTATGGATGTAGGTAAATTGCTATTGGGTTTAGAAACCCGAATAAATTGAGAATCTCGAATTTATGTGTTGATTCTTGTGTTAGATTTATATATGTTCAGTACATTACATTAGTTTTATACTTCAGTGGCTAATCGGGCTGCGTATCGATTAGCGTGGCAACTGTGTATAGAACTTTTCCTAGTATAGTTTTTATTAGGACTTTACAGGTTCAGCGGAAGACCTCTTCACAGCTTCACCGGAAGACCTGCTCAACACTTACAACGGCAGACCTTGTGTCCACCTGGCCTATCATGATGTGTCCCATCCTTCAATGATTAAATGGATCAGTTTAAATTTATCTCATCACTGTTTTGAATTTAAACTGAGACATTCCCTGACACATCAGGCCCGCCGAAAGCAGCTTTCCAAAAAGCAGGAAGACTTTTCGCTCTGAACAGTGAAAGCAGGAAAAGCAGACTGTCTCCTACTTTCTGCAACAACTCTCAGATCTGACATCTAGATTGCCCACTTTTCGAAGATCTCAGAAATCATTCCCTGCTCTAGATATCTGTGAAGACGAAATTCCTGACTGACAGCCCCATGCATTTAATGCATTCATAAAAGAGCTGTTGAAGTCTTCATCTTCTCCAACGGATCCTTTTGACTACACCTGCTATAAATACTGTCATTGAAGACTGGAGACATATATAACACTGTACAGAATCGATCGAACACTTTAAAGGATTGCTCTGAAACTCGATAACTCCAAGTCTTACAACTCAGTGCAGTCAAGAGATCCTCAACAGATCTAGAAGTCCTAGTCAACAACAAGAAGCTGTTCATCAACACTTATTGTTTTAACTTCTTGTTGTTTACATTCATTAACTATACTTCTGCACGAATTAAATATCTTGTATTTATAGATATTTAATTCCCTAGACCCCAAACACAAGTCAATATTTTATACACGATCCATTAGGAATATTCTTTGTAATAGATCTAGTGGAAAACATAGTGCACTATTTAAATCCAAGGTTGACTGCCTTGGTGGTGGACGTAGCACTCTTTATAGTTTGAACCATCCCAAAATACTTGTGTTATTTCATTACTGTTTGTCTGCTATTTGGACTGTTTAGTACTTTGATTACCTTTATCCGTTTTACAGCAGAACTTAAGTAACTTGTAAAAGGTCTACCGGTAGTCCTTATCGGCAGACCTGAAACAACTACTTTGAAGGTCTTCCGCTACTTCAATCTTTTCAATAGATTGCAAGTACCCTTCAAAGAATTTACTAAAAAGTTTTAAGTGTACAATAAGTTATTCAACCCCCCCCCTTCTAGCTTATTATTGTGCCCGTTGGGACCCACAATTGGTATCAGAGCCTTACTCTTTGAAAACATGTTTTTCTGAGATTAAACTCTTGAGAGATACAATCAAATGGCACAAACACACTACATGCTGCCTACATCTAATGCTAACCACGTCCCAATATTGGACGAAGGTCATTTCGATGTATGGAAGGATAAAGTAATGAGATTTATGAACTCTATTGACAACAGATTATGGAAATGCGTTACTGCAGGTCAACATGTACCAATGAAGCCAAATCTTCTAGCCTCCATCGCTGGGAATCCTGCAGAAGTACCTAAAGAAGAATCTGAATGGACAGAGGATGATAGAAAACTGGTAGAGCTTGACAGTAAAGCAATTAATATAATCACCAGCTCTCTAGACACAAGCACATACCAGCAAGTGATTCGATGTACAACTGCAAAAAAGATGTGGGAAGCTCTTATGGAATACTTGGAAGGAGACCAAGACACAAGAGATAACAGAAAATATACATACATCCACTAGTTTGATTCTTTCTAAAAGGATCCTAAGGAAACCTTGAGACAAGCATACGATCGCTTCAGTGAGGTAATAAATAGCTGTGTTTCTCTTGGTAAAACTTATGACAAAAAGGAAATGAACATGAGGTTTCTAGGCTCTCTAGGTAGCTTATGGCATGTTAAGACCACGACTATGAAAGAATCTAAAAACTTAAACGAGATGACTCTCCGTAGTCTCTACGCAAGTTTGAAGGTTTATTAGCTTGAAGTAAATCAAGCTCTAAAGCAAGACAAACAGTTCAGAACTTTGTCCTTGCCAGCCATGGTCCAAGAAGAAACCACTGTTGAAAACAAACCTTCCACTTCCTCCTGTGAAAATGATTTTTTTATCAGATGAACAATTTGCTATGTTTGTAAAACGTTTTCAAAAATTTGCAAAATATGGAAGGAAGAACACACACCAACAACCTTTTAGGAAGAATGGTGAAAGCTCATCTAAGGAAGAGCTTGTGTGTTACAACTGTAGAAAACCTGGTCCTTTTGCCTCCAAATGTCCAAAGCCAAAATTTGAAGCATACCGAAAACCTACTTATAGAAAATTTCAAAAACAAAAGGGTATGTTGGCTGAAGACATAGAAGACAAATAGGTTGCTACATGGTTTGAGACTGATTCAGAAGAGGAGGAGGATGATTGTGAGCAAGCTAACATATGCTTAATAGCTCATGATTCAGGTCCTACCTATGACTCTGAAAATGAAGTCGAATTTTCACCTAGTCCCTTGGATAAAAGTGAAACCAACAAGGATGTTTCAAGAAGGAAGAACTTCTCAAGGATAATCAAGATATGCTTGAAGAATTTAATTCCTTTAGAGTAGCCTATGTTAAACGGCCAAGAACCTTGAGAAACTTATGAGAAATCTCGATGGCATGGCGGTGAGATTCAAACTCTCAATAGCTGTCAACAAGAAAGTATCAAGCTGAAGGAAGAAAACAAATTCCTTTATGACAAAATTGAATGTCTATTTGAGCACATCAAAGGACTTGACCTAGAGAAAATTGCCTTGCAAAAGACAATTGACTCCTGGAACAGCTCCAAAGTTGCTTTTGATGAAATCCTTTCAAGCCAAAAATCTAGCAATGATAAATCTGGCATAGGATATTTAGATATGCCTCGTACGACATTTTCTTCAGTCACAGAGAAAGGAGAATCCTCTGAGAATGCTAATGATATATCTTTCTCTAAACAGACATTCGGAAATAAAGGGAAACAAGGCCTTGGGTATTCAAGTGTTCCTTATGTTTACCCCAAAGTTCAGAAAGGAAAAGCCAAGATGACTGACTCAAATAAGAAACTGAAAGGTAACTAGAGAGAGTGAAGTCTGCCAGAACAACTCGCTAAGGCAAAGTCTGGCGGCAAAGACCTACCTACTAAACTATCAAGTTTGTCTATGAAAGTTTGTCTATGAAACGTGCAAGGCTCCTTTACTGCTGAGGTAAACTTAAAGGTATTCTACCAAATCCTCCTGAAAAGGTAATCAACAGAAAAGCTAAAGCTAAATCTGATGGTAATCTACCTAGGAAGATTCAAAAGAAACCAATTAAGTCTACCGTCAACAAGCAAGCTGAACCAAGAATGGATGTCAAGAAAAGGAATGATCATAATCACTCTTCAGTTAAAGCCACTAACAGTTCTCTATGGAATTTCCACTTATGTCATTCTTGCAATTGCCTAGGCCATCTGGCCCCAGAATGCCTGCTAAGGTTCACTCCAAGATCTGAGAGACCTAGTTCTCTCAAGGTCAGGCAGGTATGGGTTCCAAAAGGTTGCTAATCCTTCCCAGACCCAAAAGACCCAAAAAAAAATAAAGGGGACCTTGTTGCTTTAATTCTTTTTCAGAATGCTTCATGGCTATAGAATCGAGAAAACAAAGACATCGGTACACGGTGGCTTCTCAAGACACATGACAGGAATGTAAGTCTTCTTACGTATATAGTCAAGCCAAGGACCCACTGTTATTTTCGGAGACAATGCAAGAGGAAAAACAATTGGATATGGCTCAATCACTAGAGGAAGTCTCTCCATCAACAAAGTTTCTCTAGTGAGTGGCTTAAAGCACAATCTTCTGAGCATATCCCAATTTTGCGACAAAGGACTACTATGCCAATTAAACTCCAACCAGTGCCTCATCAAAGACAGTGAATCCTGCTCTACAATACTGACCGGCAATAGACAAGGAAACATCTATGTCGTGGACTTAAATCTTCTAGGGAGATTCTCAAGCCTTTGCCTAGTAGCTAACAACGTCAGGACAACATGGCTTGGCTCACCACCTGGCACAAGCGCACCTCTCCAAGATCACCTCAACTTCAAGCACCTCTCCAAGCTCTCCGGGCTTGTCAAAGGTCTACCTACGGTGTCTGCCGACCATAACAGAAGTTGTAAAGCTTGTCAACTAGGAAAACTTTCCAAGTCTTCCTTCAAAAGAAAGTCTGTCTTGTCAACAAATAGACCTCTTCAAATTCTGCATATGGATCTCTTTGGACCGATCACAACAGTCAGTATTTCTGGAGACAAGTATACACTTGTGCTAGTTGACGACTACTCTAGGTTCACTTGGATTGAAACAATGACATCTAAAGATGAAACGTATGATCTAGTCACTGCTCTTTTCAGAAGACTTCAAACTCAAAAGCTTGAAGACATTAGTGACATAAGATCAGACAATGGCACCGAATTCAAGAACAATGGTGTAGAAAAGTACCGCGATGACCACGTGATCGGCCACAACTTCTCTCGGCTGATTCTCAACAAAATGGTGTAGGCTGAACAGAACGATTGAAGTAACACCGATTGAAGTAGCAAGAACAATCTTTGGCGAAGCTAAACTTCGAAGTATAAGCCGCCAACACCGCATGTTTTACCGAATGCGATCCCCGTAAACAAGTTTCATAATAAAACTCCATATGAAATATGGAGAGGAAGAGCCCCAAACATAGGATTTCTTAAAATCTTCGGCTGTAAATATTTTATTCTTCATAATGGAAAAGAATATAGAGGAAAATTTGGTGCAAAATTAGACGAAGGAATTTTTCTGGGTATTCCAAACATTCAAAAGCATTTCGTATTTTCAATAAAACTCATTTAAAAATTTTAGAATCTGTGCATGTTTCTTTTGATGAATATGGCTTGTTAGAGCCTAGCAAGGCTCGAACGTTGCTAATGATTACGATAATGATGAGAGGCAGTACAAACACAAAGATCTACTTCCACTTCTCATCGAGAAACGGCAAACTGCAGACCCTCGATCGCTAACCCTCCACCGATAGACGTAAACTCTACCGGTACCGGTTCCAACTCTTCTGTTGATCCAGAACCCATCTCTTCTGTTTTACCCCCAAGCACCTTTACAGATCACTCATCCTTCTTGTTCACCAGAAAATGAAGGTTTTGAAGATCCTATCTCTTCTGAACCAGATTTTGGTGAATCTCCTTCTCAACCTACTCCGGAATTCTTAAGGGAAGAGCTCACCAGAAGTGATCTTCCTTCAACCATTATTGAAACAAGAGATCATCCTATTTCTCAAATCATTGGTGATCTCAACACAGGAGTTCGTACGAGAAATAAAGTTCGAGAAGAAACTATGTTTGCTTATGCATTCGTGATTCGAACTCGAGCCAAAGAAGATTGATGAAGCTATCGAAGATCATAAGCTGGATTGAAGCTATGCAAGAAGAGCTGAACCGGTTTGAAAGATGCAAGGTGTGGAGCTTAGTTCAAAGCCGATCGATCATCCGGCTTATCGGCACCAAATGGGTTTTCGAAACAAAAGAGATGAAGATGGAAATGTCACCAAACAAAGCTAGGATCAAGTTGCTCAAGGCTACCGACAGGAAGAAGGAATTGACTTCGATGAAACTTTTGCTCATGTTGCTAGACTAGAGGCAATCAGACTCTTTCTAGCTTATGCATCGTTCATGGACTTCAAAGTGTATCAGATGGATGTAAAGAGTGCCTTTCTGAATGGTGATCTTCAAGAAACGGTATATGTTGAACGACCTCGGGATTTCGTCATTTCGAGACAAACAGCTGGATCACGTCTACCGACTCAAGAAAGCTCTCTACGGCTGAAGCAAGCTCCTAGAGCTTGGTATGAAACTCTATCCAAGTTCTTAATAGAACAAGGATTCGTGAGAGGAAGGATAGACACTACTTTATTCATCCTCAAGCACAAAGGCCATTCTCTTCTGGTACAAATCTATGTGGACGATATCATCTTTGGATCAACTAACCAAAGTCTGTGTAAAAGATTCGAGAAGCTAATGCAAAGCAAGTTCGAGATGAGCATGATGGGTGAACTTACCTACTTTCTAGGACTGCAGATTCAACAGACTTCCGACGGAATCTTCATCAGCCAAACCAAATATGCAAAGGAACTAATCAAGAAATTTGGTCTTGATTTAGCTAAAGGTTTCGAGACTCCAATGTCTACCAACGCCATCTTGACAAAGATGAGAAGGAAAGCAAGAGAACATGACCAAGTAGAGGAATCATAGGTTCACTTCTTTACCTTCTGCTAGTAGACGACATTATGTTTGTTTTGTGTTTGTGCAAGATTTGAGCGGCAGATCCAAAGGAATCACATTTGCTTGCTGCCAAGCGTATCATTAGATATGTTTCAAGAACAACAAATCTAGGCATCGGTACTCAAAAACAACAATTTTGATCTAGTTGGATACTCGGATGCGGATTATGCGACTTTGCAAAGTGGCGAGCGAAGAAGCACCAGTGGGACTTGTCAATTCCTTGGAAATAGACTTGTCTCATGGTCTTGCAAGAAACAAGGATCGATTGCAAACTCAACCACGAAGCGAATACATTCATTTGTTGCTCTCAACTCCTATGGATGATGAAACAACTAGTGGACTACAACATCAAGACTGCAAATTGTCCAATTATGTGCGACAACACATCAGCAATTTCAGTCTCCAAAAATCCAGTGATGCACTCAAAGACAAAGCACATTGATATCCGTTATCACTTCCTCAAAGATCATGTGGAGAAATGTAACATCAGTTTGGAATATGTTCCAATTGAGCATCAATTGGCTGACATTCTCACAAAACCACTGGATGCCACCAGGTTTGCTTATTTAAGGAGAAATCTTGGTATGATTGATCCTAATGCTTAATTTCAAAGTTTTTGTTAATGTTTCTTTCATACCGGTAGACTTAGTTTTAGACTGACCGGAAGACGTAAGTTCTCCTTTACCGGAAGACTTAAAGGTCAGTATTCTTACTTAGTCTATTTTTTAAAGTGGTTTCTAAAGCAATAAAGGGAGTCAAGGATGAAATTTGGTACTTAGAAAATATCTTAAGTTCCCGCTTTTTCGCTAAAATTTTTTCGCCTTTAAATAGACCTTGAACCGCCTTTTGCAAACTTTACGAAACCCCTTTGTCAAATTATTTCTCTCTCTATTCATACTCTCTCTGTGTAAACCGCTTTCTGCATTCCCAAATCTTTCTTGTTTCTTCTTCTCATCAACAGCAATGGTATGTTCTTCTCTACCTCTTGAAACTTTCTATTTACTGTTTTGCATTTCATTTCATAACCTAAATTATTTTGGAATTCAAACGGTCATTTTTGAGTTTCTACAATATTCGCCATTGTTGTTCTTAAAAACCTAGAAAACTAACAGTCGTTTATATACTTTCCATGTTTACTCTCTTGAAAAACTTCTGTTATACATTTCTCTGGTTTGGATTCTCTAAACATTCTAGGGTTTCAAGTTTTCATTTCGAAAAATTCCAAAAATTTCAGAAAACCTTGAAATTTCTGCTTGTTTAGTTCTTAAAGTAAAAAGCCCTAATTTTTATTTGCATTTCTTTCAGGCAAAAACTTCAAAATCAGGCGTGGAGTGGGAAAAGCGAACCCGGCCAGGCATTCCTCAAATGCGGATGTCAACCAGGGATATCGACCTATCCGCCTCTCGCGTCATAGTGGCCTGGACCCAGCTCTATATTCGAGGGATGTGCATTGACCTTGATCGATCTGCACAATGCGTCAAGGCATCTTGAGGATATGAGCGCCCGGTATACTCCCTCTACCTACGAAATGACAAAGATTAGGCATCTTCTGGCGGAAGATTTTATGAAAGGATGGAGCTAATGAACAAGAACGCCCTTCGAGGATGGATTAGGTCGTCCGATTTCTCATACGCTAAGACCATCTCACCCGTCATCGGCGTGCTTTGGTGGAGCACTCAAGCCATTCTTGTGGCCACA
>CM028381.1:125022991-125053381 GCA_013146195.2 Codonopsis lanceolata | reverse complement strand
ACTAGGTGTATCATATGGGGGTGTAGAGCTATCTACATTTAGACTTTCAAGAATTGCGCATTCTCGCCGAAATCGACATAGGTAGAAAATGCCCGACCTCAATACCAATCGGACCGAGCTGTCCTTAAAAACGTAAACTGGGGGTCATACTTATTGTAGTAGTAAATGTTTTTCAAAAATTGGGGGTCGGGTCATATCTTGAATAATTACACTCCTACTCCATATTATCTTGAAAATGCCCACATACTAATCCTCACTAAATTTACCTAAAGATAAGGGGTTCAAGGTCAATTGCCCCTTTCCACAACACTTGGTTCCCCACCGCATGCAACATTCGTGAGAAGTCTTATTCCTCTATCTCAACATTCGGATTAATCCTTAGGTGATTTTACACTAAAATTGATATGGAATTTGAAGCATTTGAACCGGGTTAATTCGAGATCACACCAGACCACCAAAGTTTCTCATCTTAAAGGCGTTGAATATATGTGTGTGTGTGTGGGTGGGTGGGTGTGTGTATATATACACCCACACAAACGCTTTTTCATTGCCGTATTGCAAATTTGCAATAGTGTTGCTATGTTTGCACCAACACGGATGCATAATACTCACTTTCAATGTGACACCCATCCGTAACTAGTGTTAAGGAAGGTTTTCTACTATGAAAGTCATCTTGAACCCACGTAATGAAACACAAGATGGGCAATCAACAATGATTTCTTGTAAGAAGACTCGCCTTAAAATTAACTTGCTAGCCATGGACTCGTGGGCGATGCAAAGGTAATGTGAGTAGGGCTCAAGCCCACCTCAAAGTTTGCCAACAAAAAACAATTTTTTTTAATGTATTACAACAAAGCACAAAGAAGACAACCTTACCCAAAGACTAAGACTCATTAAGCTACCCACTATATGTAATCCAACTTACAATTTTCGCTTCCCATAAAACTTATATTTTTTCATAATTTAGCTATGGTAAATGCGAATTACAATTCAAAAGTTCAAATTTTAGGGCACTCATTCACTTTGTTCTTAAATCACAAGTTCACCGGTACATGAAGAAAAATAGTGCCCTAATATTTAACAAGAGTATAGCACTAAAGCACACAACACAAATATCGACATACGACAAAGGGTGGGGGTGGGGGCATACCTTAGAAAGTCGTTGAGTGTGTACACGCAGAGCGATGACCGAAAATTGAGGGGATGTAGCGATGACAACAGAGAACGATATTGGTGGTATTGGTATATATGTGCAATTATACGAAGGAGAAGGAAATTGAGGAGACGCAAACAAGAAATAGGAGAGAGAAAGAGAGAGTGAAAGAGAAATACACGTGTTGGAAGAAGCAACGAGAGACGGGGTGGTTCAAAAAATATGTAGCAAAGAAGGAACACCGTAGAGACAGAGAGAGAGGAGAGGTGCGTGGAGACCAAATTTTGGGAAACCTAGTGGGGGAATTTGGGGGAAAAACTTATATACGATGGTGGAAATTTTGGGGAAATCATGGGAGATGAACGCGGAGAGCGAAATATAGGGGAGATATATTTAATTAATATATTAATATATTGAGACATGGAACCATTGAGGAAATTTAGGACGGGGAATGCAATAAGCGTCTCAAAACAACATGTATTTGGGAAGGCTATTACTCAACCGTCCCAAATACTAAGCAATTGTGACGGTTAATTTTCCTTCCCAAAAAAGTATTTGTGACCTTTTTTTAGCCTTCCCAAATAATAAGGGTCACAAATAGTCACTTTTCTTGTAGTGAAATATCTGTAAATACAAGATATTTAATTAGAAGTATAGTTAATGGAAGTAAACAACAAGAAGAATAAAACAATAAATGTTGAAGAAGCGACTTCTTGTTGTTGACGAGGACTTCTAGATACATTGAGGATCTATTGAATGCACCTTGGTGAAAGACTTGGAGTTACAGCAGATTCGAGCAATTCTTTAAGTGTTCGATTGATTACATTTTTTTGTCTCTGTTCCATCTTCAATGGCGTATTTAAAAGCGGGTGCACTTCAAAAGATCCGTTGGAGAAGATGAACACTTCAACGGCTCTTTTCATAAATGCATTAAATGCATGGGGCTGTCAGTCAAGGATTTAGATCGTCTTCGGAGATAACTAGAGCGGAATAATCATTTACGAGATCTTCAAAAAGGTGGGCGATTTGGTGTCGAATCGAGATGAAGCAGTAAAGTAGGGGATGCGCTGCTTTGCTTACACTCGAGGGAAAAGTATTCTGCTTTTCGGAAAGTTGCTTCGGCGGCTTGACATGTCGGAAAAGACTTGGATTAATTCAAATAACATATGGGAATAAGTTTGAATTAATCCGGCTAGCTTGATCCGGAGAGGACACGTAGAAGCGGCATCAGGTGGACACGAGGTCTACCGATCTTAAGCTTTGGCGAGGTCTTAGGTGAAGCGAGAAGTGGTCTTCCGATGTTCTGAAAAGGTCCTACAAAAACTATACAAGGCAAAGTTCTATACACAGTTGCCACGCTAATCGATACGCAGCCCGATTAGCCACTGAAGTATAAAACTAATGTAATGTACTGATCAGATATAAATTTAACATAAGAATCAACAATAGCAATCGATTTTCTTTTAGGGAGATTAATAATTCCCTAATTGCAGAAAAATAGCTAATGTCTGAAATTTCTCTTTAAGTAAAACAACCCTGCTTAACATTCTCTATTGCACATGGCAATTCTGCTTGGTCCAACGATTTTGAATAGTACATGCCCATTCGGTTACTCTGTTTCCATTATTTTTTCAAGCACTTTCAACTTTTTCGTAAAATCTTTTCAACACTGTCTTCTTAAACACAACAAACATCGGAAAAAAGTGTAATATCCAACTCAAAATAAAGCACAAAACCAACAATAAACATTACATTTATTTGTGCTCATCAAAATTCCCCCACACTTAAACGATGCTTGCCCTCAAGCATTTTCAAACTTCATGAACATAATTATTGCTACTCCAACCAACCCAAGAAAACAGACATTGTTCCCAACTTGTCATCAAATGTGCATTCTCATATTGAAAATCAAAATTCAATCAACGGGATAGGCTTTTTATAATTTTTTAATTTAAATTGATTTGCATGTCTCTAAAAATATCCTTCAATTTCACATATGCACGATTAAACTATCCTCATGGTATCGCTCAAATCACACAAAAGTGTTTAAAGAGGGACGTATATCATCAAGCACTCAAATCACATAAAGGAATGACATTATCATATGCTTGCAAATTGATCAAATGTCCATCACTCAATATGAGTCCTTAGGCACCAATCAAAAGGTCGTTAAGAGGATTGTAATGGGGCTAGGGGTAAAAAGGGTATGATATAAAGGATTTAAAGTCGTGAAAAATGTCAAAGAAAAAGGCCAAAATAACCACATGAGTCATTTCTAACTCGTTCATGAGCATTAGTTACAAAATGAAACATATCAATGGATTTAGTCACCATAAAACTGAATTGCACATTTTACTTGACTCAAGTTCTCTTTTCTTTGAAGTGCTGCTACATACTTTTTGAAAGAAACACAAGACTATTGTACGACAAACCAGAATAACATAAGAAAATAAACTAAACTGATTTGAAAACGATCTGGTCAATGAAGCTTACAATGAAGAGTTAAATGAAGACTTCATTGAGATATCTAAGTAGCGGAATTAAAAAAACAATGAAGAACGAAACTGAACACAAGAGATTAACCTTTGATCAATAAGCAAAAAATACTTATTGATCGTGCCTCATGACAAAAATATTTCACTAGTAAAATATATGTTTAAGCTCATTACATTCGAAAGACTAACAAAGTGGAATTTATGAAAAGCTCACAAGATAGTAGATATGGCTTTGAATAATCTCAACCTCCAACCTAACAAACTGATGTTGTCTAAGTACTTAAAACAGTCAGCGTTTGGTATAAACCGGAAGAAATGTGCTGGATTAGGATGAATGAAGTCTCCGATGAAAGCACACCCGACAGTTAATTCACCAGCGAGCACAGTCTTCTTAATCTCTCTTTTTTTCTGATAATTATGTGTAAGATCTATGCTCAGTAAACGTCTTAGCTTCAAGGGCTACGTCCTCTTCTATTTATACTTGCATCCTTGATCAAGAAACTTTGTAGAATAAGAAAACCACTTACCATAAAAAAAAATTAACAGATTTGTTTAATAAAAAAGGACAACATCTTATCAAATATAAACTTACCAAATTAGAAGGATTCCTTACCAAATATAATTAGGTCAATCTTGTCTAATTGTGCAAGACAAACGGCTCACACAAACCATGTTAACAAAGAACATACAATCCTGATAAATTAGTAATTCATAAACCCTAAAATCTAATAAAAACAAAATCTCCAAAATAATCTTTCTATAAAAGGTGTAACAATAATAGTTAATCAAAGTAAATACCAAGAAAGGCAAAACAATTAATTAATTAAAATAAATCAATTAGAAAACACAATAACTCAATTAATTAAATATCCAACACTTTTTTTTTCTTCTTTTCCTTTGATTTCAAGTTTTTTTTTTTTTTTGCAGCATAACTGGAACATATATTTTTTTTGTACAAAACATGGCCCATGAACAATTTACTCAACTAAACAACCATCATTTGTAGCTTCACTCTGTATAAGAATAAGACTATGTAATTCACATGGTCATATGCAACTCCTTTGACATCAGGTTAATCAAAAAGAAGGCCAACAAATGGTCATATCCCCTTTTAAGTTAATTGACTAATCAAGTTACTTTCTTAATTACCTTCTAACATTATTTTTTTGATCAAATATCAATAGACAACATAATTATTCTATTTATATTCTTAACATTTTAATTCTCAACAAACAAAGTAAATTTTTTTTTTGGGTAATAAATATGTTTAATCAATTTTTCTAATCACTCACATTTCATATTCCATTATCATAAAAATAATATGAATAATACATTTTCTACCATTTTAGATTATATTGGATATTTTATTATAAAAAATTAATATTCTAATTTATTTTAAAAATATTATTTTAAAATATCAATTTAATTATTATGGTAGATATTAATATGAATATTGGTTTCAATCAACTCAAGAATTAAATTTTCAAATCAATTATAAAGGTAGACAAAATAATTAAATATTACGACACTATTTCATATTATGATTTTACTATTCAATTATTTTACTATTGCATCCTTTAAATTTCACTTTAAATATTTTCCATAGCCAATGAACATATAGTTACTCAAAGTTTGGTAGAAAAAATGTCCTTACAATATTTTTTTATTATACAATATAACCTTAGTCATAAGATTAATTAATAAAATCATTGCAAAAAGTAAAAATAATAATAGAATAACTATGTTGTTCATAAATGTTTGAACTCAAAAATAATGTTAAAAGGTAATTAGGGAAGTAACTTGATTAATCAACTTAAAATAGGCAAGTACTTAAGGGGTAATTTTGTCCAAACATGTATTTATTTAATGCAATTATTAAGAATGTAGTGGATAAGTAAAAATTGTAGTGGAAATAGCCTCTCCCTATATAAATATGTTTAATTGCATAAAAACCCTGACCTATTTTAGATTTTTCGTTTTGAACCATGTGTTGTTTTTTACATGTAAAACCTCAATCAAACTTTTTTCCCAATTAAAACCTTCCGTAAAACAACTAGTTAGTTTTTGTAACGGAAGGTGACTCGACATCCCAAAGTGGCTACGTGGATTGGGCGGGAGAGCTCATGTCCATATCATTCTTTCCGCCAAAAACAATTTTATTATAAACCTTGTTCTATTTTGATATTTAAAAACAACTCATTCTTTGACCAAATTTTCACAAATTTGAATGTAATACAAACCTCATACAATTGTTAAAATTTCAAAATGAACCCTGACTTGTTTTACCATTTTATCTTTAATTTTTAATTAATTTAATGATAAAATCACATGCACTTGGTTTTAAAGAAAATTACATATTATATTAATATTTATAATAGATTCAACTATATTTTTTAATTCGTGTGTTCAAGACAATTACTACTGTTTTAGACAAATAATCTTTTATACTATTTAAAATGTTTCACGTTAAGAGACGACTTTCTAAATTTATATCTATATTATAAATATCATTTCTATAATATTTCATTGTTATACACATCGATGTATGTGGTGTGCACAACTTTGAGAGAAATCTGAGCAGAAAAATTACCAAAATTTAACTATATTGTCAAATTATGACAATCCTTGGATAAGTGCAAACATGTTAAGATGTAGGTCATACCTATGTTCAAACTAAGTACATCTGGGATGAATCATCGATCTGTATTTATTACACACGGTGAGATTCAATACTAAAGAACTAAAGCTATTCATGTGACCTTCCTTTTTAGTACTATTCATTTTTATTATAATTGATGTTAGCGAGTCATCGACGAGACAAAGATTATTCAAAACAATAAATTTTAACCGATCAATTTGATCTAGCTCAATTGAATAATATTATAAAATTTAAAATAATAAATAAGTATTTAACATAAATTACTCTTTTCTATTAATGCAAAAAATCACGAGGAGAGGATGAAAAGTTACTAATAATTACTAATAATAAATTTGAACCAAAATATGTATTTGTCAAATGATATAGGTAGTTTTAAATGTTTTGATCCGTATCAATTTGAGTCATTTAGCACAAATCTTTTTCTTTTCCCTCTCTTAATTTTTTTAATTATTACATGAAAACAAAATTCAAAACCAAGTTATTAAATTTTTGAAAATCAGGTCAAAGATTCAGTTGTTTTTGAAATTTCAAAATAAGACAAGATTTATAACAAAATTATTTTTGACGGGAAGAATAACGTAGACTTGAGCTCTTCCGCTTAGTCCACGTATCGCTACTGTGATGCTCATCACCTTCCTATTACAAAACTAACCAATTTTTTATGAAATGTTTTGATTGAAAAAAGAACTAAAATAGTTCACATTTTTTCATGTAATTAACTCATATAAATAAATACAAAAGTTACAAGAGTAAAACAAACACATTTGTCTTACTTGGCTTCCTTCAAACCTCCCCACATTTCCCTCCCTCCCTCCTCCTCAAACACACATTTCTCTCGTTCCTACACACACATACTCAAACACTGTATCTTTCTCGGTGACAGCCATGGCTACTCCGGAATTTCTTCTCCACTTTCTCACTCTTCTTCTTCTACTAAAACCTCAAATTACTATCTCTCTAAACCAAGAAGGTCTCTACCTCCACCGCATCAAGCTCAGCCTCACCGACCCAACCGGCGTTCTCTCCAACTGGAACCTCCGTGACGACACCCCTTGCAATTGGACCGGCGTTACCTGCCACCCACAAACCCACTCCGTCACCTCTCTCAACCTTCCATCCGCCTCCCTCGCCGGCCCTTTACTCCCTACCTTCCTCTGCCGCCTCCCTTCTCTCTCCATGCTCTCTCTCCCCAACAACTCCATTAACTCCTCCCTCCTTCCCTCCATCTCCAACTGTCAAAATCTCACCCACCTCGACCTCTCACAAAATTACCTCATGGGTCCCATCCCCTCCACCCTCCCCGACATCCCCAACCTCGCGTACCTCGATTTAGACGGCAACAGCCTCTCCGGCACCATTCCCGATACTTTCGGTACGTTCCGTCGTCTAGAAACGCTCATCGTCACCGGAAATTACCTCAACGGTACAATCCCGACAGTTATTTCCAACATAACTACCCTCAGAGTGCTTGATCTTGCTTACAACCCGTTTTCCCCGGGTCGAATCGCTCCAGAAATCGGTAACCTTACCAATCTTGATTACCTATGGTTGAGCGGGTGTAATTTTATTGGTCAGATTCCGGATTCTTTTGATCGACTGAGTCGACTCACTAATCTCGACGTGTCGTACAACCACCTCTCCGGGCCAATCCCCAGTGTCATATTTCGCCTCCCCATTATCGTACAGATCGAGCTGTTCAGCAACTCGTTCACCGGCGAGTTACCGACTCATTGGTCCAACCTCACGACGTTGAGACGATTCGACGCGTCGGTGAACGAGTTAACAGGAATTATACCGAACGAGTTGTGCGAATTGCCACTCGGGTCACTCGGTCTCTACCAAAACCAACTGGTGGGTCCTTTGCCGGAAAGCATATCTCAGTCCCCAAACCTGTTCGAAATCAGATTATTCAACAACCAGTTCAACGGGTCATTACCGAGCCAACTTGGTCGTTACTCGCCGCTGGAAACCATCGACGTATCGTATAACAGTTTCTCAGGTGAAATTCCGCCGTACTTATGCCAAAAGGGTAGGTTGTCGGAGCTTCTATTGATTTCCAATTTGTTTAACGGTGGAATACCGGGAAATCTTGCCAGATGCCGGAGTTTGAAGCGGGTACGGTTGACTAGTAATCGGCTATTTGGGGAAGTTCCCGCCGGGTTTTGGGGCTTGCCACATGTCTATCTTCTTGATATTGCTGATAATTCATTTTCTGGGAGTATTTCAAGCATGATTTCTGGTGCATCTAATCTCTCCACTCTTGAAATTTGGAAAAATGGATTTTCTGGAACAATACCTAATGAAGTTGGATCCTTAGTGAAATTGCAGAAGTTACGGGCGAATGATAATAAATTTAGTGGACAAATACCGGACATGTTGACGCAATTGCATCAGTTGGAAAAACTTGATCTGAGTAATAATGATCTTGTAGGGAGAATTCCTGCGAGGATTGAGTCGATGAAGCAGCTTAATGAGCTTAATTTGGCTAAGAATGGATTAACGGGTAAAATACCGGATGGAATTGGGAATTTGCCTGTGCTTAACTATCTTGATCTCTCAAATAATCTGCTTTCGGGAAGAATTCCAGTTGGGATGCAGAATTTGAAGCTCAGTATGCTTAATTTGTCAGATAATCGCCTTACTGGGAAGATTCCTTCTGTTTTCGATAATAAAGTTTACAGGGATAGTTTTTTGGGTAACCCGGGATTGTGCGGTGATCTTGTAGTTATTTGTGGGGGAAAGGGTGGAGGGGATCGTCAGAGTAATCTGTGGATACTTGGAATAATTTTTATCGCTTCTGGCGTGGTTTTTGTTGTTGGGGTTGCTTGGTTTGGGTTTAGGTACCGGAAGTTCAAGAAAACGATGAAAGGAGGTAGAGCGACTATGTCAAAGTGGAGATCGTTCCATAAGTTGGGGTTTAGTGAATATGAAATCCTTGATTGTCTGAATGAGGATAATGTCATTGGAAGTGGATCTTCTGGTAAAGTTTATAAAGCTAGTCTTAGCAATGGTGAGGTAGTTGCCGTGAAGAAGTTGTGGGAACGATCAGCTACAGATGATGGCACGAGTTTAACCAGTGTTAGTTTTGAGAAAGACGGGTTTGATCGTGAAGTTGAGACACTGGGAAAGATTAGGCACAAGAATATAGTGAGATTATGGTGTTGTTGCCATATCGGGAATGTTAAGCTTTTGGTGTATGAATATATGCCAAATGGAAGCTTGGGTGATTTGCTGCATAGTAGCAAGGGTGGATTGTTGGATTGGCCTACGAGGATTAGGATAGCTTTGGATGCAGCCGAGGGGCTCTCCTATTTGCATCATGATTGTGTTCCTCCAATCGTTCATAGGGATGTTAAGTCGAACAATATTTTGTTGGATGGAGAGTTTAGTGCTAGAATAGCTGATTTTGGAGTTGCAAAGATTATTGAAGCAGTCAACGTTAAGAGCCCGGAATCCATGTCTGCTATTGCTGGTTCTTGTGGTTACATTGCACCAGGTATGATGTCTAATTAGTTCTCTCACAAGTTTGATTCTTTTATCGCTTTCTTGAACTGATAACTGCATCAAATCTCGACTCCAGAAGCTTGCTTATTGCTATGCATAACTGTTGTTACATTTCCTTGGTCCAGAAACTAGAAAAACAATGTCTAGGGCTGCTTAATTTAGTGAGTCACATGGGTTGATTGTTTGTTGGTCCTATGTTCAATCTTTTGATCATTGAAACAATTTTCATGTCCAGCATTTGATATAGTTTTAGATAGAGCATCGTTTTTGATCCGTCCATGAATCCCTGCTTCTAGACCACCATAATAACTCGTCATGTCTGAAATACAGATCACTCCTGCATTAGTGATGTGATTTTTTCTAGCTGACAATACCAATTTTTTTTTGTTAAATTTGCGTTGGTGATAGAAGTTGCCCAAGAAACCATATGACTAACTCTTGATCTGATTTCTATCCAAGTTGCTAAGAGAGTTGTGTAAACTTGTTGCAGAATATGCATATACACTTAGAGTGAATGAAAAGAGCGACATTTATAGCTTTGGAGTGGTCATTCTAGAACTGGTAACTGGTAGACGACCCATCGATCCAAATTTTGGGGAGAAAGACTTGGCGAGTTGGGTGAGCACCACAGTGGAGCAAAAAGGGCGTGATCACGTGCTTGATACCAAACTTGATTCTTGTTTCCGGGAGCAAATCTACAGGGTTCTTGATATCGGTCTACTTTGCATCAGCTCACTTCCAATTAACCGCCCTCCAATGCGTAGAGTAGTGAAAATGCTGCAAGAACTAGCCTCAGTCAACGAGCCCAAGATCCTAACCAAGGATGGGATGCTGTCTCCATATTACTTTGAAGATGGCTCTGATCAAGGAACTGTAGTATGAAGAATTTGGTAAGTACTCACCTATAGGAAATAGGAAAGAGAATATACATGCTGCATTGTTGATTGTACATTAGCTTTGGAGGGAGAGTGTGAGAAATGCACTTATTTGAAGCAAGATTTTGAGCAGCAAGATCATGAGCTTAAGCAAATTCCTGTTTTTAGGATCAGGACCTAAGACTAAAGAGTAATACAGTATAAAAAGAAATACAAAAAGAAATGATTGGTAGTCCAAAACCTTGGGCTTGTTTTGTTTTTGCTTAGGGTTAATTGCAAAAAAAAAAAAAAACACCGACATATTTTAGTTTTTTCGTTTTGAACCATGTGTTGTTTTTTTGTTTTAAAAACCTCAACATAAGTTTTTTTTTTCAAATAAAACCTTCTGTCTAAAACTCGTTAGTTTTGTGACGGGAAAGTGATTGGACGTCCAACGTTGACTGGGTGGGAGTCTTCACGTCCATGTCAGTTTCCTGCCAAAAAATAATTTTATTTTAAACTCTGTCCTATTTTGAAATTTCAAAACCACCTATTTTTTATCAGATTTTTTTTTTCAAATTTGGTTGCAATACAAACCTCGAACAATTTTTAAAACTTTATAATGAACGTTGGCAGTTTGAATATATATATATATATATATATATATATATATATATATATATATATATATATATATATATATATATACTAATTCATCTAACAATTGAAAATATGTTATAAACATACTACTTGTGCTTCAATATTTTTTGTAATTATGATCAATTTTGGTGATATTAATATATATCTTAATTATTAGACATTTTAATCCGGACTCTTTAGAACGGAAGAGTAGTTTAATTTGAAATCTTGAAAATTAAAGTATTATTTTTTTATCTCTAAAATAAATATTTAAATTATTTTTAAAGACTTTCAAAATTTAAATTATATATATATATATATATATAAGCAAGTTGTTTACGTGAAGCAACTTGAGCACAATTCAAATACCAATTTGTACCACCAAACATGAATACCAACTCGGCTTCGCGCTATGAATATTTTTTGAAGGTTAAATTATTTTATATGGATTGATTTTACTTATAATGAAACTATTTAATTTGGCGTCTCATAAACTTTAAATATACTCACCTAACGTAATATTGTTTACAGTTTGTAAGCAATATGAATTACGTATTTACGTATTTTAAAATTAAGAAAAATAAGTAAAATTTTATATTTAAAAAACGATAAGTTTGATATGAGATACTTAAAACAAGTCAATAAATTAGAAACGGAATAGTATATTTTATCCATCTTGATCTATGAATGATAAATTACTTTCTTTCTTTTTTTTTTTTTTTGGTAGAAAGGAAAAAAAACAACACAAAACACTAGAAGAGTTATAATCAGACATAAAGTCTGCAATAAAAAAAGAAATACACACAATACTATTATCCTCCAAAAAATTTAGCCTCACATTTTCACTCGTGCCGTTTATTGTCAAGCAGTCTGTCACCTTGCTGGTCCCATGTTGTAGTTGATTTTATTATCTATTGCAAATTTGCAATCTTTTAGGATTCCAACAGCGGATGCGAATCATTTCTAGGTCCAACCTGCAAGTTCATTTCATCTTGATTCTTGAGCATCCGCTTCCACCACACCTTCTTAATATTCATATTGTTAATCATATTCATGAATCATGACCAACATTGTATAACTATAGAATGTACTGCATATAGCATGTAATTATGTTTCAATATTGGAGCATTTATGTATTAGTTTATGGATATTTCTTTTTTGCTATTGTGTATGTAAGTACATTTTCAATGCTTGGTAATTCTTTTCAAGAGGAAATTGAGATCAACATTTGACAACATGAAAGAGGCGATCCACAGTTTCACATTGAAACAAAAATTACCGTCTAAGGATATTTAGTTGTCTAAGGATATTTAGTATATGCATAATATTGCAATCAAGATTCATTTATTTACTAAAGAATGTATGACAAGATTATGAAGCTAATTTTTTTAAAAAAAAATGTAATTGCTTTATGCTAAAATAGTGTTTGGAGTTAATTTGGTTACTTGACATTTTCATTTCATTCTGATATGATTCGGACCAGGAAGCAAGATTGGACGAACTGTGGATCTTGCGACTGCAAGGTCTTCAGAAAAGTTGTTGTTTTGTTTTATTTTACTGTTTTACTGTTTTGGTATTTTTAGTTTCCTTTTTATTTTAGTTTCCCTTTTTTATTTAGGTTTCTTGTTCCTAAAGTTTAGGTTTAAGAGTTTCCTTTTATTTAGTTTTCTTGTCCTACAAGAATTAGGATTTATTTTGTAAGCCTATATAAAGGCATTATTAAACATTGTTTGGCAGAGAATTTTGATGAATAAAAAGTTGAGTTGATTTTCTGGTTAGAAAATTGTTTCTTTGAGTGTCCTGGATTGGAAGCTCGGATTATAAATATCGTGGATTCGTTGTTTATAATTGAATTCGACTTATCAGTTGGAGAATCATCCCAATTGTGGCGTCATTCACAATTCCAAGGTTCGCGTCATCTCGAAGGCGTTGGGTCGCGGAGTCATTCATCCTAATACCTTTCTAGGAGATCTTGGGTTCCTTTCGTATCATTTGGTATCAGAGCCACCTAACTCGCCCTTTCGGTCTCAAAATAGTTTTTGGCTAAAATATGTTTTTTATATTTATTTAACAGATGAAATAAAGCATTTATATATATACATATTTTATTACAAACTTGCAACGGCTTCCTTCCTAGAGTTACAAATACATTTATAAAATTTTGGTCATAATAATGACTCTTTTTAATGATATTTTCTATAAAAATTCGGGCAGCTGAACTACATATTTTGCTTACATTTTGGTAGTCTAAATAGCACTTTTATATAATAAAAATTTTAAATGACCTACCTCTTGAAGCGTGGGGGTTTTATCCTGTACCAACTTGGTTCTAGCAGGTCCTAGGGTGCGCTCACTCTGTCATTTAGAGAGGGAGTCTTTTTTGTTGCTTTGTTGCTGCGGAGATTCGGACAGAGTGACTGCTTCTGAAAGTTACATTTTAGCCTCGGGATTCGAGCGGAGCAACTGCTTGCCTTTTTGCTGTTGTTTGCTTGCTGACGGTGAAAATCGGGCAGAGTAATTGCTTGTTTTTTCCTGATTTGGCATCTGGATTCGGGCAGGGCAACTGTGCTTTTTGGGATTTTTGGGCCGGTGGAATAGGGCGAAATCCTAGCAAGGCAACTAGGTTTCACTTTGGCCGGCTGGTTTTAGTGTTTGGGGGAGATTTGGCGAAGCTTCGGGGTTAGAGGAAGAAATTCTCTCAGCGCTCTCGGGAGAACTCACTACGTTAAGTGTGTTTTTCATTACGTGAACTGTCTCTGAATTCACAAGCCGAATGCCTCTATTTATAGGCTGGGAGGGAGGATTCCTTCGCAGTTAAGTTTTACTTTCTAAGCTTCATCGGTTTGTACTGCGCGCTTGAGAGATTGCACCAAAGGCAAACTGCTACAAGAGATAATGCACTATTGTGCGCCACCCATAGTGGAACCTGGGGCGGTGCCAGGAGTGGCTATGGGCGGCGCCCAGCCCTCCTTTTCCTCCTCCTTTTAGCACTTAAGCCCCCTGTATTTCACTATTTACACATCCTGCTTTTGCTTTTTGCATTTTCGACCCTGTAACTTGACATTCGTTAGTTTTTAACAAGTCTTGATATTTCATGTCATGTTACATACCAAGGGTACGAAATTGGGGTGTCTACAACTAGATTGGGAGCCTTGGCCATTTCATAGACAAACTTGACAGGTACCATCAGAGATTTCGTTGGTTTATCGCCAGCAGACTTTGCCTTAGAAGAGCTGCTGTCGGTAGACTTTGATTTCTCTACCGTTCCTTTTACAAGCTTCTCATCAGAAGCAGCTTCTTTGACTTTCCCTTTGAGGGCCTTGGGGAAACATATGGTAAACTTGTATAGCCAAGTCCATTTTTACCCTTGTTACCAAAGGTCTGTTTGGAGAAGGAAAGATCAACAGCAGTCTTAGAGGATTCACCTTTCTCTGTGACAGAAAAAGCATGCTAGGTTGGGTTCATCATTATAGCCTAAGCCTGATTTATCTCTATTTGGCTTTGGGCTTGATAGGATTCCTTCAAAGGTTTCCTTTGAGCTATTCCAGGACTCAATCGTCTTTTGCTAGACAATTTTTTTCTGATCTAGTCCTTTGATGTGCTCAACCAAGCACTCAACTTTGTCACAAAGAACTTTGTTTTCTATTTTTATCTTGATATTTTCTTGTTGATAACTAATGAGAGTTTGAATTTCAGCTGCCAGCTGAGATTTCTCAGCAGCAAGCATTTCATAATTCTTTGCGAGTTTTACATAGGCTACTCTAAAGGAGTTGAACTCCTCAAGCATATCTTGATTATTCTTGAGCAGTTCTTCCTTACTGAAGCTGTCATAGTTGGTCTCAGCCTTTTCGAAGGGATCAGGTGAGATTTCGACTTCATGTTCAGAGTCATAGGTGGAACTTGATTCATGAGCTATTAAGCATATATTAGCTTGCCCACAATCGTCCTCATCCTCTTCTGAATTCGTCTCAAACCATGTAGCAACATGTTTTTCTTCAATGTCTTCAGCTAGCATAGCCTTTTGTTTTTGAAAGTTCTTATATGGAGGCTTTCGGTATGCTTCAAATTTAGGCTTCGGACATTTAGATGCAAAATGATCAGGTTTCCTATAGTTATAACACACGAGCTCATTATTAGATGAGCCTCCAGAAGTATTTATAAAAGGTTGCTGGTGTGTGTCCTTCCTTCCATATTATGCAAATTTCTTCAAACGTTTTACAAACATGGCAAACTGTTCATCAGAAAGAAAATCATTTTCACTGGAGGAAGTGGAGGGTTTGTCATCAACTGGAGTTGCTTCTTGTACCATGGCTGGCAAGGACAGAGTTTTGAACTGCTTATCCTGCTCTAGAGCTTGACTAACTTCGAGCTTATAAACCTTTAAATTTGCATAAAGACTACGGAGAGTCATTTCATTTAAACTTTTAGATTCTTTCATGGCGGTAGTCTTAACGTGCCAAAGACTACCTAGTGAGTCTAGAAATCTCATGTCCATTTCTTTCTTGTCATAAATTTTAGCAAGAGAAAAGCAGCTATTTATTACCTCACTGAAACGATCGTATACTTGTCTCAAGGTTTCCTTTGGATCCTTTTTGAAAGAGTCGAATTGCTGAATGAATGTGTATTTTCTGTTGTCTCTTGTGTCTTGGTCTCCTTCTAAGTATTCGACAAGAGCTTCCCACATTTCCTTTACAAATGTACATCGGATCACTTATTGGTAGGTACTGGTGTCCAGTGAGCTTGTAATGATGTTAATGACTTTGCTGTCTAGCTCCACTAGTTTTCGTCCTCAGTCCATTCTGATTCTTCTTTTGGAACTTCTGGAGGATTTCCACCAATGGAGGCCAGAAGATTTGGCTTCATTGGTACGTGACGTCCTCCAAGTACGCACTTCCATAACCTGTTGTCAATAGAGTTCATGTCACGCATTATCTTATCTTTCCAAACATCAAAATGGCATTCGTCCAATATTGGGACGTGGTTTGCATTTGATGTAGGTAGCATGTAGTATGTTTGTGCCATTGGATCTTTATCTCTCAAGAGGTTAATCTTGGAAAAACTTGTTTTCAAAGATTTAAGCTTTGATACCAATTGTTAGTCTCAAAGGGCACAATACTAAGCTAGAAAGGGGGGGGGTTGAATAGCTTAGTTTACACTTAAAACTTTTCTTAATAGTTCCAAAACAAAGTACTTGCAACCTATTGAAAAGGTTGAAATAACGGAAGACAGACTAAGTCTGCTAGTGAAGCACTACCAGTAGACTAGGCTGATTACTGAAGTCTGCTGCTCAAAGGAATAAGCTAAGACGATGAATAATATAAAGCAGTAATTAACAGATTGTGAAGAACACGTGTATTTTGAGGTGGTTCGCACTATAAAGAGTGCTACGTCCACTACCAAGGCAGTCAACATTGGATTTGAATGTGCATTATATTTTCCACTAGTTCTATTACAGAAATATCCAATAGATCATGTACAAAATATTTGACTTGTGTTTTGGGGGTGGGGAAATGAATATTTGGAAGAACAGAATATTCAATATGCAGAAAAATAGTAAAGAGTACAACAATAAGAAGTAAATGATTAATAGTTGATGTATATCTTCTTGTTGTTGTTGAGAACTTCGTTGATCATTTAATGATCTCTTGAATGCGCCGAGTATAAACACTTGATGTTGTTGAATAGATTCAGAGCATTGTTATCTTCAGTCTTCAATGGCAGTATTTATATCGTAGCATCCTTGAGACCGTTATAGAAGATGAAGTGAGTAACAACTCTATTAGGTTGAGAGCTTTAAATGTCGGAAGCTGCTTTATTGACTTCATCTCTGATTAGAACTGATTAGGGTATAGAGAGGGGCAGTTGTTGGAACTAGCAGGTGGGAGACAAATAGATTTGCAGACCTGCAGTAGTTGGTACAATCTGTTTGTGTCAGACTGTACACCTACTCTGCCATGTTCAGGAGGCGAAAGTTTTCATTCTTTCGAAAAAGCTGGAGAGGCGTGTCTTGGAAGTTACAAGCTGATTGAAGCAGGATTTAATTCAAATTCTAACCAAATGATAGTTAAATAATCCACTTGAGCTTGATATCCGGATGAACTGGACACGTCATGCTTTCCGAGTGCAGACGAGGTCTGCTGGTGAAGCCTTCAGCCGAAGTCTTCTGCCGAAACCTGTGAAGTCTAAAACTATTCTAAAGGCAAAGTTCTATACACAGTTACCACACTAACTGGTACGCAGCCTATTTACCCACTAAGTATAGAATCTAATGTAATTAATGAGCAAATGCAAATTAATAATAATAATAATAATAATAATAATAATAATAATAATAATAATAATAATAATAGTAATAATCATAATAATAATAATAATAATAATAATAATAATAATAATAATAATAATAATAATAATAATAATAATAATAATAATCATAATCATAATCATAATCATAATCATAATCATAATAATCATAATCATAATAATAATCACAATAACCATAATAATAATCATGATAATCATGATAATCATAATAATAATAATAATAATAATCATAATCATAATCATAATCATAATAATCATAATCATAATAATAATCACAATAACCATAATAATCATAATAATAATAATAATCATCATGATAAGCATGATAATCATAATAATAATAATAATCATAATAATAATCATAATAATAATAATAATAATAATAATAATAATAATCATAATAATAATCATAATAATAATAATAATCATAATAATAATCATAATAATCATAATAATAATCATAATAATAATCATAATCATAATAATAATAATAATAATCATAATAATAATCATAATAATAATAATAATAATAATAATAATAATCATAATAATAATAATCATAATAATAATCATAATCATAATAATAATAATAATAATAATAATAATAATAATCATAATAATAATAATCATAATAATAATAATAATAATAATAATAATAATAATAATAATAATAATAATAATAATAATAATAATAATAATAATAATAATAATAATAATAATAATAATAATAATAATAATAATAATAATAATAATAATAATAATAATAATAATAATAATAATAATAATAATAATAATAATAATAATAATAATAATAATAATAATAATAATAATAATAATAATAATAATAATAATAAATCCAACTTTTTGTGATGGGGCAATTTTAGTCTTTATATTTGAATTTAACAATTTTTCAACTTACTAATCAAATTTGCACACACAAACACAATTATGAAAGCTAATCAACATATTCAAATAGTTAAATCAAACAACAGTTATCGGTTATCAGTTATAAGTAATAAGTCATTAATACATATGGAGAGACTATTTCTACTACGGTTTTTACTTATCCACTACATCATAAATAATAACGTTAAATTAACTCTTTTTTGGACGAAATTACCCTAAGATTACCTACCAAATATAATATCAGAATAAATTACCCAAATTACCCTTCAAGTTTATTTTTTATTTTTATGGATGCTTATCCACTACATCATTAAAAATAATTTTTGATTAACTCTTTGTTTGAACAAAATTGCCCTAAAGTTATCAGTTATAATAACGAAAGAGATTGTCCAAATTATCTTTCAAGCTTGTTTTATTATTTTTTTATTAGAGTAAAATACGACTATGGTTAGTGTAATTTTTTATTAGTTTTTGTTTTATTAAGTACAATGGATTTAACAAATGAAAATAAACAATTAAGTTAATCACTCTTACACATCTAAAAACAAATAACAAAATTCATTTAAAAATATACGACTGCAAACCTGACTATAATCGTAAAAACAAAATCAATAATTGAAAAATAAAGTTTCAAATTAAAAAACAGAAAAAGATGTAGAAGAAGAAAAACAATACTAACCAATAAGATTACATAAACATCACAGTAAGCCTTGACTATGCAACTCATCTATTAAAATAATGTTTTTTATTAAAACCTCAAAATACGGTGAACCGATAGAAGTAAAGTACTATAAGTTACACATATCTTGTCGTGAAAAATATTATCTCGATCAACCTTTATGTTATTATTTTCTTTTAAACGTAAGAAACTATAGTCAATGATGACATTTAATCGATAACAATAAAAGTTGGAAATAATCTTTTAACAAGTCTTGATTTTAACATTATAAAAACTTAAAAGGATAAGGTCAAAAATGAAAGAAAAAAATTTGTAAAAGGAATGGTCTTGCAACATAGCGAATCTCGAGGTAAAATGCAACTAGAAGCTCTCGCACATAATTTTTAATTATCTCTAGCTATCAACTAAAAAATTAACAAAAAAAAAATTAATAACAACCTAAAAATATAAATTCTAACAAAAAAAGAACAAAAAAAGTTGATATGTAATTTTATTTACATGTACGGTACATACAATGATGCTCGATATGCAAATATTATTTTAAAATGACAATAAAGAATGTCAAACTTATGAAATATATTATATACATCATTCTTGATTTACCTTATCATAACAATGATAAGGGAAAAAGACGACATTTTAAATAAAATCAGCGAACTAAATAAAGAAAACTTATTGAATTAGCTACATAGTAAGTTAGTGATTGAGCCATCGAATGATTGTGTCAATAATTTCTCACGAATTGTGGGAATTGATGTTAATGGTAGTGTGTATAAGGAGATGATGGAGGGAGGGAGTAGAATGTTAGATCATAATATACTTTAGGGTTAGCGTTAATTTCTTCACATGCCTGTAATTAGATTTTTATTATATTTAATTATCATTGATAATTGGCGCCAACTAAAGGGTAATTTTGGAATAGTAAATGTGTGTTAGAGACTCCTTAAAATGTCAAGGATAAATTTGTCTATTTATACTAAATGTAGTGGAAATAGCTTCTCCCTAGCACATATCACTAATCAAAATCAAACAAAGCTCGCTTGATAACCTAATGATATAAGAGTGTCGCTATTCGGACCTCCTTTTTTATGAGTTTGCCCTCTCAAAATGCTCACTTCCTATTTTACCCTTCCTTCTTGTAAGCATACTGTGAGGTTCCCGGGGTGCGACCCGCGCCCCGCGCGCCCTTGGATAGGGGTGCGCGTACGTGCGGATGCGGGACACCACTGCTCTCGTTCCACCCTCCCTTGTTTAGGGGAAGACGAAATCCAAAGTGCGAGAGGAGTGCTGTCTATATTAGCACGTTGGAATGTGCCTCGGTTGCCTTGAGTGGATTTTGTATCCAAAATGGGAACTAAAGGTTTCCTCATGTCAGGTTATCCCTTATTTCGGGGATAACAGGATATGGGAATGCATTACCTTTCCATTCTCATTCTCCCTTTTATCTTTCAGGGGAAAATAGAGAAGTGCAAGAAAAGATATTGCGACGCCCCCACTTATGGATTTATTAAAATAGCCTTATGGCCCAATCAGATCGCTATGGGAGCTATGGGTTTCCCGCATCAAGTTATCCCTTGTTTAGGGGATACCATGATATGGGAATACATCACCCTCCATTCTGTATCTCCCTTTTTAGGGGAGAAACAGGAAAGTGCAAAGAGGGAATGTTGCGAGGCCCCGGATCTGAAGGTTTTAGAGTCGCCACCTTTATTTTAAGGCAAAAATAAAGGAAAACCAGGAAAGAAAACCAGAGATTTTAGAAAGCGGGTTCGGAGGCTAAGTTACGAGTTGGGAAGGTGCTAGGCACCCAACTCGCCCTTTCGGTCTCAAAACGTTTTTGGCTGAAGTATGCTCATTGTTATATTAATCTAGCAAATAAATAAGGTCTTATTTTGACAAGGGAAATTTAAACAGATACATTCGTGGCTACATTATTTACGGACTCGCAGCCGTCTCCTTCCAATAATTACAAACATATTTAAGAATATTTGGCCATTATAACGGCTCTTTTACATAATATTTCCTATTCTAATCCGGGCAGCACAACGGCTTATATTGGTTACATTGCGCCGGATTTAAATAACAACTTTTGAAAATAAATAAAAAGACAGAAAATGTAAATAAATAAAAATAACAACGCTCTTAAAGGTTTTACCTTTTAGAGCGGCGGTGTGCTCGCTCTGTCCTTCAGGGAGAGGGAGTCTTTTTGTTTTGAATTGAACTGGGCAGGATGACTGCTTGATTTGATTGATGTTTTGAGGTTTGGGCTTATCAACTCGGGCAGAGTGACAGCTTTATTTGGGTAGGTTTTGGCCTTTTTAGTTGGGCGGAACCTAGACTTAGTTTTTGACTTTTTTAGCTCGTTACTCGGGCAGAGTAACGGCTTATTTTGGGATTTTTGGACTGGGGATGTGAGGTGGATACCTAACAACTAGGCTAGGGATCACTTATAACCTATGGGTTTTTGATTTGGCAGAGTTTGGACGGGGTTTGAGGACTATAGGGGCTTCCACTCACCTATCTCGCACCTCTCGTACTATTGATATCGAAGGAATCGCAGAAGCAGAGCTTCGCTGCGATTTTTCTATCGCGTAAATGAGCAACTGGAATGAGAGGCCGGGGGTCTCTATTTATAGCAGTGGAGAGGGACGCGGCTGGAATTTCTTGATTTCTTTCCCGTGCATTGGCAGCTTGTACCTTGTGCTTTAAAAGTTGTACCTATTTGATCTGAGAGAGACGCACAGGAAAAGGGCTGGTGCGGCCAATGCACCCCTTGGTGCGGCACCAAGGGGGCTTGGTGCGGCACCATGCCTCTTTAAAACTTTGAAAATTTTGCACTTTAGCCCCTGCAGTTCACTGTTTCGCGCATCCTGCTTTTCCTTTCGCATTTTTGACTCCACAACTTGACATTTGTTAAGTTTTAACAGTTCTTGATATTTTATGTCGGTCACATACCGATGGAGTGAAATTGGGGTGTCTCTGAGCCCCTCAACGATGGAGTCTACGGGTAACCTTAAGGCTTCTTGAGTAGGCGAACATCGTTGATAAACAAGACTCTCCAATTTCGTTCATTTAAGAATGGGAGAATGCAATTGGTAGCAGTTATAATGCACAGGAACATGCTATCCAAACTCTATAACCTAGACATTTTTAGTCGGTTATAAAAAGTTATCGAAGTTTTAAGCAGATGTGAATTTAATGTGCTCTAATGGTCGGACCTACTAAAGTAGGCTGCCTACGTATTCCCTATTAAAGGAAATCAGACCAAGCGTAGTTCAAGCCAAAACCTAAACTACACCCAAAGTGAGGATGTCATGTTCTTCGGGCCGAGCCCGATCGAGAACACAACGGAAAAAGATTTTTGTGTTTTCGAAAAAGTCGTATTCTTCGGTCCGTTGTCAAATACGGTATGAAGATTTGAATGTTTTTACGTTACCACCTTTCAACCGGTCAATACCTTGTAGTTGAAAGCGTGTTAAGAAGAATTTTCTAATTATGTCCGGGCCTTGATCATTGTCTTGTTTCGACATAACCCGAAAACTTTCAAATATCCGAAAATTGTGCTTGACTAAAGATCCATTCCGAGCACGGCGAATTGCTTTTCTGTTACCACAATTTCAACCGGTCAATACCTTGTAGTTGAAATGTGTTAAGAAGAATTTTCTAAGTATGTCTGGGCCTTGATCGCTGTCTTGTTTCCAGACATAACCCGAAAATTTTCAGATATCCAGAAAATTGTGCTTGACTAAAGATCCGTCGCCTAGCACGGCGAATTGATCATTCTTCAAGTATTTTCGAAAATTGTGAAGTGGAAAACATTCTTTTTCCTTCCTCTTTTTTCTTTTCCCTGTTTTTTTTTTTTTTTCAAATATTCCTCTTTTTTTGTGTTTTTGAAATATTCCTCTTTTTTTGTGTTTTTTGAAATATCCTTCTTTTTTTTTTGTTTTTTTTTGAAAAAAAATTTTCAAACAAATTTTCCTAAAAAGGAAATTATTCTAAAGTCGGGGTAGAATCTTGTACGACTTACCTTTTTTGCCGGGTGGTGGTCGGATTCGGTGATTTGACATTTACGCCACTCTTCGGGAAATTTATTCTCTTTTTTTTTTTTTTTTGTGATGGTCGGACCTACTGATGTAGGCTGCCTACGTATCCTTTTTCAAGGAATCAGACCAAACGTAGTTCGGCCTGATGCTGGGAATTTTATTCTTGCTTATTTTTTTTTTTCTTTTCTTTTCTTTTCTTTTGATTTTTTTTTCTTTTGATTGATTTTTTTTTTTTTTGATCTGCTGGGGAAGTCATTTCCTTTGTCCCTTGGTGAATGGTCGCAAATCTTGGTTAACAAAACTAACTTTGTTAACTTTCTGTTAGGCTCAGGGACCATTTTGGAAACTTTGAAATCTGAGGACTAAAGTGTGCGGCAAACTTTGGGGGAAAAGGGAAAATTCCCTTTTTCCTCCTTAAGTGACGGGAATGTGAGAAATGAGTTACTTCTCTTCTTTCTCTTTTCCTTCATTTCTTCTGCCTCTGCTGCTTCGTTACCATTGCTGCTGCCGTTTTCTTTCTTTTCTATTTTCTTCATTTTTGCTCCTTTTCTCGATTTTCTTCCGCCAATTTCAGTGTTTTACTTAGCAGATGGCTTCTTCTTCACGATCCAGGAAGGGAAAAGCACCGATGCGCCCAGAATCTGGTGGTAGGAGGAGAGAACCTCCTAGCTTGGTTCGGAATCGGCTCAATTATACGTATTTCAAGGATGATTGGGGCAACCTTTTGCGAGATCGGGACACCCACGTGTCCAATCTTCCCTTAACCACGTAAGATTTCTCTTTTCTAGCAATTTTCCGGCTATTTTCGGATCGCTAAATTCTGCTTGTTTGGGACTTTTGGAGCACTCTTGACTTTGTTAGTGATGCATATGCATGTCCTATTTATGCCTAAATGATGTAATTGAGTGATAATGTATGTAATTTCTATGATTTATTTTTGCGATGCATGATTTGAAATAGTGATCACTATTTGACCCTACTATGCATGATTTATGTTCTAAATGCAAATGGGGCTATATGATGCATGTTTTACATTAAATCACATTTTTGCATGCAATAGAATTGCGAAACGGAATATTCGGAGTATAAATTTAATTTTTCCGAGACACTTTTCGGGCATATTTTCGGATAAAAATGGGACAAAACAGATATTTTTCATGCCCTTAGATTTATTTTCTTAGCATGCAAATGCTGCAGGGGTATAGTAAATACCACAAAGATATTTATTTTGATGATTGGTGGTACTTTACCTTTTTTGTCGTACCTCTATGGCAGCTTATTGGACAAATGAAATGCACAATATGAATGCATGAATTATTTTATTTGATACAGATGCAATGTAGAATACTTATGAGATGATGCATGAATTTTTCACATTTTATTATGCTCATGACAAATGCAGTTATAATATGTACGTTAAGATGCAAAATTAATTACATATATGAATTGTTTTTTTTTTTTCATGATTTTTTTTTATGGATTTTGAAAAGCATGATTTTTATGTACATGTAAATTTATGCACATGTATGAAAATAGTATGTGACTATTTAAAGAATTATTTTCTTATCTTTTTTTTATTATTTTTGCTAAAAAAAATTTATTGTAAAAATCATGAAGTATAAGACATGCGATATGTTCATTATTTATTTTAGAAGCTGTACAGAAAAGGAGATAAGGGTAGAAAACTTACCGTATTATTTTTCTTTCTTTCAGGTTCGCAGGAAGCTTGATAGGCTTCGGGTATCATATGGTGATGTAGATGAAATTTTTAACATGCTACCCAAAGATGCTCAATTCTTTGGTAGAAGGCTCGGGCTTTAGCACCTTCTTGCACTCCTTTACTCATTTTACCGGCTTCCTCCCTATCTTTCGACGTGCTTGGGACTTCGGTGGGACACCACCCACACTTTCCATTTCGGTGGGGAGGCAACCATGACCCCTTGTGATTTCATTTGCTATTACGAGGAATCCCTACCAGCATAGGGGAGACCTTGGCTCTGGATTTCACTCTCTGACATCGTAGGGAGGAGATCGTAGACCTCCTGGGCTTTGAACCTCGCTTCAAATCATCGGATGAGGTTTATGTTAGCAGCGTTCGTCACTGGCTTCTTAATAATGCCGGGCAGGTACCGGTACCACCGATGATGAGGCCATTACTCGAGTAGCCGAGCTTTTCTTTTTCTTTCTGGCTCATCACTTTTTGCTAATTCTTCGTCACCACGAGAGCCTCCGTCTTGGCTTGCCTTACGGACTTTGATCGGATCCCACGCTATGATTGGGGACAGTGGTTTGGGCGAATTATATGCTTCTCCATGGACCGAGCCTAGGAAATGATTCATCGACCACGAATGGGTTTGCCCGGCGTGGGAGGTACATGCCTTTTCCTGCTTTTTCATTCATTCATTTTTTTTATGCATCTTTTTTTTTTTATCATTTTTTTTTCATATTTATTTTTTTTTCATTTTTTTTTTTTTTGCAGTGTCCAGGCTTTTCATTCTTTAGATTTTCGCCGGGGCGCCTCATCCAACGGGTCTACCGGCCTCGTGCGTGTCCCAATATGTTGGCGATGTGAGGTCGATTTGGCGGAGCGGTGGTTGCAAAACCGAGGGAAGAGTCTTTGGAGCGAATTGTTGGCTCCGATCTGGCTCGGTGCATTTTCTTCCCTTGGGAAGGCACGGAGGGTCATTATCATACTACTCGACGTTCGGCCGATATTGATGGTTTCCATCATGGTAGATTCTTTGTACATGGGCGAGCGGGTGAATCGTCAGCACCAATATTTTCTAATGGCTCCAGTGGTGCCTCCTTGGCCTCCTGCTTGGGTGATAGAGCCTGATCGACTGCCCGACCGGTCTGAATGCTTGAGGAAATACCTCGTTCCCGCGACAGATTATCCAGTGATGTCATACGAGGATTTCCTGAGATTAGAGCTGCATCCCCCTCCTCGTGCTCTGTTGTGCCCAGCGGCATTCGATGCTACTATCGGGCTGGGTCATCTACTTCACGTCTCGACGAGAACGATGTTCTGAGCCCGATGATATTTTCTCTACTTTTCGGTATGAATGGGGCGGTGGATTAGTAGAGCGAGTTCTTCCACGATGTCGAGATCCCGGAGGGCGTCCCGGGCTTGAGCTCGTTCGGTAGACACATCCACCTTTATTGTCTCTTTTTTTTTATTTTTATTTTTTTTTCATATTTTTTTCTTTGAGGCGACACTTTTTTTCTTCATTTTTTTAGGTGAGCGTGTCTACTTACAAGAAACTACTGCGGGGATTCTTCGATGTCGGCAAATTATATCGAGTTGGCGATGAATTTTCTTGCTAAGGGGCGGCTCGGTCTTGGCGGCCCGAACGTCGAGATAGCGGCGATGATGATGGCGATGATGATGATGGATGTCAGCGCGGCCGGCGAGGTCGAGTTGTAGCGGGTCCCGAGTCGGGGTGGTGGCCTTCCCGAAGCCGGTCGTCGAGCACATTAGCTTTGAGTTCTACGAACATTAGTATCTCTTTTTTTTTTTTTTTTTATATATTTTTATTATTTTGTATATATTTTTATAAAAAGAAATCTGTACAAACATTATGGATATAATGCAATATAATGTATATGATGCAATATGTTACACATGCAAAAATAAATTCACAGAAAATAAAACTATACCAAACATCTAAAATGTAATGGCTTGCCGTGTATTTTGAAAAAGGGATTTTTAAGAATACACCTTTGGATAAGGCGGGCTTTTCGGGTGATATCGGAGCGGAAAATGGCCGAATCTCTTATTCTTCGGTGCATTGTGTTTGAGTCCGTGGTTGTAGCCTCCTTTGTAGGTTTCTTTTTCTTCCATGATCGGGCGTGATCACCAAAGGCGATGGTAGAGTGGGCCGATCATGGAGGCGGGTACCGAGCGGCCATCTATCGGGATAATGGGGATGCGATGATGAAGATGAAGAGGGAGACACCTACTGGTGGCTCTCATGCGATGAGTCTAGAGCTTCTTGCGCCTCGCAGAAGGAGTATATGGGCCGGCTTCGGTGGGCCGCTTGACAGCGATGGACCGCTCGAGGCTATGGGCACAAGAAAAGGATTGTTTATGGGGAAAACAAAGGGGGTATAGGCGGTATATAGATATGTACAAATGCAAGTAATAAGTATAATATAAATGTCTTAATAAGTATTCCTAAGTTGCACCTTAGGACTGTAAAATTATATTTTAATGTTTTAATGTGGCTGCTTTGTCGTGGTTTTCTCTTTTTGTCGGTCGAGTCTCGGCGTGTGTTGAAGAGCCAGGAGGTATGCAGTGATGGCTTCAAATAATGCCTTCCCTCTCCTTTTATTTTTTTTTTCATTTTCATTTTTTTTTATGCTCTAACTTTTGCCTAGGCCGCCCTTTCGGGTTTTCAACCTAGCGAGCTCTTTTTTTTTTTTTTTTATTATTTTTTTTTTTATTGCTTAAATTTTGCCTGCCCAGACCGCCCTTTCGGGTTTCGGTCTACCTAGCGAGCTCCTTTTTATATATATTTTTTATTATTTATTTATTTTTTTTTTGCCCTAACTTTTGCCTAGGCAGCCCTTTCGGGTTTCGGCCTAGCGAATTTGGAGAGAAGCTTTCGGTGATAGGCTGAGCAGGATGGCTCGGGCGTAGTACCTTTTGAGTTTGTCGAGGTTGAAAGGTGGACAAGGTCTTCCCCGTCTGGTTTGTGAGAAGCACGGCACCTCTGATCGGATCTCATAACGATGTATGGTCCCATCGAGGACTTCCATTTTCGCCTAGTATCAACATAACTAGGGGTTTTTCTCAGCACAAAGGTCTCAGGCTTGAATATCTCGGCCTTTGACTTTTTTATTGAAGAATGCTCGGGCGTCGCCTTTGATATGCCGGGTATGCTCCAAGGCTAGGCTAGGCGTCGTTCATCAATCGGGGCGATTCTTCGTATCGCCCTTTGACCCGTCAATTTCGATATATCGACTTCCATCATTACTCTCAATGATGGAATTTCCACTCTATTGGTAGTACGGCTTCCATGCCATATGCTAGAGAATAAGGGGTAGCCCGGTGGGTGTCTTGCGAGCCCGCGTGCGGTAGCCCCAGGAGGGCTAGTGGCAATTTTACGGCCGTCTCTTCTGTATCGGCCATTTTTCGATGATGTTCTCGAGGTTTTATTAGGCGCTTCAACGGCACCATTGGCTTGTGGCCGGGTAGGGGAGGATTTGTGTCTACGGATCTTGAACTCATCAGCCGAGGCGGTTCACGTCCCCTGAAAATGAAGCGTTGTGGGAGATGATCTCGAAAGGTACAAATAACGGTAGCGGTATATGATATTGGGCCTTAATGAATTCGGATACCTTCGGGCGTTTAAGATTGTAGGAAGAAGTTTCTACCCACTTTGTGAAAAATGTCGGCGGCTACCAAGACATATTCGTGGCCATTGGATCCCCGGGTGAATTTGGCCTATGGCGTCGATACCCCATGTTGAGAAGGGCCGGGGCGTGGAGTTGTATAGGGCGTGTGGGGGCACATCTTTGAAGATTGGCAAAGCGTTGACATTTATCATAATGTCGCACCACCAGAATCTGATCGGTTCGGCGTACTCGATAGTACCCTGTCCGAATGACTTTCTTTGATAGCATATGACCGTTCATGTGGGGCCCACGGTACCACCATGCGTTGATCCATAATTTGCTCGGCTTTGCTTTGATTGACACATAGTAAGTTGAGGCCTTGATAGTGCCTCTTATCACCAGGCTACCGATGCTGGCCGGAGGCCCATCTTCTCGGGGAGACTCTTCCCTGTCTAAGCTAGGAGGATAAAGATTCTTACAGGCAGATTTAAGATGTCGATACCGGGGCTCGTGATCTGCTTCGGGGGTTGCGTTGATTTTGAAAGCAGGTACACAGGTGACTTTTTCCCGACTATGAATGGTGGACTTTAGTTTCGGGGAATCTGACCCGATGGCCTTGAGTGGCCAAGGCATCGGCGAATTGATTCCTATCTCGTGGCGGTAATGGAGCGAGATAGAACCAAATCGAGCGGCGATTGTCATTAATTTGGCATGATAGAGGCTGCGTAGGATCCTAGGTCCTCGTCTTCCTTCGACTTGATTTATAATCGGTAAGAGTCCGTAGACTTGAGATCTTTAGCTCTCTTTTTGAGAGCTTCTTCTAGACAACAATCTGAGGGCTTCATATTCAGTATTATTTGAACATTCGAACTCCAACCTTATGGCTAGCGGAGTATGAGTCGGTAGGATCGATTAACAAGATTCATGCCAAAAGCCTCTTTTGTTTGCGGCTCCGTCAAAGAACATTTGCCAACAGGTGTCTGGTCGTTGATTTCGAGGATACTTATCATCGAAGCCGGGCTCTGTGGCATCTTCGGTCTTCGAGAGGTAGATCGGCTAAATGGTCCGCAATGATGCTCCTTTGATAGACTTGAGAGTGACATAGGTTATGTCAAACTCATTAAGAAGAAAAAGACCACTTAGCTAGTCTGGCCGGTGATGGCTACAGAAGATGTATTTGATAGGGTCCATCTGGATATGAGCGATGGACCTTCCTTGGAGATAGGTTTTGAGCCTCTGAGTGGCCAGACTAGGCCGACTTTTTTCTAGTGCAGAATAGTTATGAAATATATGGCGTTTTTCAATGTAGGAATCTTCCTTTTTCTTGGCGGCATAGCCCTGCCCGATGTGTACGTGATGGTTAAGTATATGAGGAGAGGTTTATGGGTATGAGGTGGAGCTAGCACGGGGATTGGTAAGGTAGGCTTTTATTTTCTCGAGAAGGCTAGCCGCACTTGGCGTCCCGACTTGATCGATATTCTTTTGAGGAGTTTAAAGAAGGCTTCTGGCGGGTTGTAGTCAGGTGTCGATGAAGCAGTGATGTCTTTGCAGGCCTAGGAAGCCTTTACTTCGGTGGGAGTTTTCGGTGGCATTTCGGGGATGGCTTTGATTTTTTTTTCGATCTCGATGCCTTACTCGGTTACTAGAAATCAGGGACCTTGCCTCACGGTAACCCGAATGTGCATTTGGTGGGGTTAAGCTTCATCGGTGCTTTTGAGGTCTTTCGAAGAACACGGAGATCTTTAATGTGAGCACCAGGCGTCTTTGGAATGCGATCATATCATCGACATAGACCTT
>CM028381.1:124961045-125022891 GCA_013146195.2 Codonopsis lanceolata | reverse complement strand
TTTTTTGTTTTTGTTTTTTTTTTTTTTTGTTTTTGTTTTGTTTTTTTGTTTTTTGTTTTGTTTTGTTTTTTTGAAAACCTGTGACAAATATTTACAATGCAGTCTTAATTTTATATGATGCAAAATTATAAACACATGCAGACTCAAGACGCACGCACAAAGTAAAGCTATACCGACCTTAACGGTAATGGCACGATGTATTTCCAAAATGGATTTTAAAGGAAAATACCTTCGGGTTCGAGCAGGCTTTTTTTTTTTTATGAGATGCGGGAAAGGAAAAGGCGATACCTCCTTGGCCATATAATTGTTGTAGGCTATATTTGGCATAAGCCTATTCTCACAACTCCTGCATTTTTCTTCATAATCGACAGGCGCGGTGGATGATCGGAATCCAAGTCATCGAGCTGTTTCAGGACAATGGCAACGCAGATGATGAATAGGGCGAGGATACTTCTGGTGTTTCTCATCCTGATGAGACTGAGCTTTTTCTGTGCCTTCGTAGAAGAAGTATATGGGACCGGCCGGGTGGACGCCACAGACATTGATGGACTGCTCCGGGGCTTAAGCTGCAAATGAAGGATAGTTTTGGGGAAACAAAGGGGTAGAGGCAATAATAGATATGTACATGCCATTAATGCATAATCTAAATTTTTTGCAATTATTCCTAAGTTGCACCTTAGGACCCGTAATATTATATTTTAGTGTATTATTGTGAGCTTTCCTGTCGTGGTTTTTCTTCTTCTTTTCTGTCAGTCGAGCCCCCTTGCATGCTGAAGACTGGAGGTAAGATGTCGAGGTTTCAAAGAGTGTCTTCCCTCTCCTTATTCTCCTTATATATTATTTTATTTGACTCTAACTTTGCCTAGGCCGCCCTTTCTGGTTTTCAACCTAGCGAGCCCTTATGAATAAATGTGTTTTTTTTTTTTTTGTGTCTAATTTTTGCTCAGGCCGCTCTTTCGGTTTTCAAATTTAGCGAGCCCTTATTTTCTTTTTTTCATTTTTTCATCATTTTTTATTTTTATTTTTTTGAATGCCCTAACTTTTTGCCTAGGCCGCTCTTTCGGTTTTCAACCTAGCGCGGAGAGGGAAGCACTTGTTGATAGAATGGATCGAGCATCGCATCTTTTGAACTCGTTGAAATCGAACAAGGTCTTCTTCTTGGCTTGTGGGAGTACGACATCTCCCGACCTCTCTTTGGCAATATATGGCACATCGTGGAAGAGAGGGGTAGCAGCTGATAAGTAGCCCCCAAAGATTTTTTTTAGCCCGTGACGCATGACATGATAGCAAAGAGGTCCCCAAGGGATGAGGTCTTTTCTTGGTCTCCTCGCCGCTTTTGATTTGACTATAGCTCAACATGCTGTTGTTAGATTTGGGAATGGTCACTATTTTGGACAGTCAGATCGGGTATTTTTTTTTTCTAATTTTTCTTTTTTTTTTTTTTTAATGCCCGAATGAAGTTGACGCGGTCGTTTCATGCTTTCTCCTTTTTTTTTCTCAACTTGTAGTGACCATTCGGGACTTGATGCAAGGGAGCTTTTGTCCGATTGGCCGAGCATCCGACATATGAGGGTCCTGTTTGACCATGGTCGGGTCTACCTTGTCACCTCTTTATAGGACTGTGTAAGTATGTCCACGATCTTGTCGATGAGATCCATGAGTGTTATCCTGGCAGTAGTCCGATTTTGACTTCTTTTTGATTTCCTCGTCCAAATTTCGCATTGATAAGGATCACCTCAATTGCGTTGATGATGATGTCTCTGGCTCTACTGACTTTACAAGCTCAAGCAAATAATAATTTTTTTTATATCTTTTGGGTCCTATTAAATGACACATTATTATAATTATTTAATGCGTCTTTTAATGTAGGTGCAACAAAGAAATAAGCAAAGACGTTTAGATTATTATTAAAAGCACAACGCATGTGTTTATTACATTATCGAGGACCCGGGGTTTGAGATCCTCAATTTGGGAGCGGATTGGTAGATGACCAAACTGCAAGGCTAAGGCTTGGAAAGGAATGGGTACTCAATTTTGGGAGTGGATTGGTAGATGACCAAACTGTAAGGCTAGGAAAGGAATAGGGTAATATATCCGTAGCGTCCATCGACCGCGCGGCGCCAAAAGTGGGCCTCGGTCGTAGCATACTAGTTCTCAGAGGGCTTATTAGAAGTAGACCCAAACTCAGCCAGGAATTTCTTGTAATCGACCTCTCGCCTATCATGCCCAGAAGTTGCCATCAACCTCAATCATGTTGATTTGAGGTAGAGGGTTATTGACTATATTTGGTCCTGGGAGGAGGTTTTTCAATCACCTTATCATCTATCAAACTCGATAGCATTTTTGAGCGTAGCATCTCGCCGTGAGGTGACCACCGCAATGATGGTATTCACAATACCGCATGATTCCATGTGTCGTAGGGGTTTGGTGGCTTATAGTTTTCCAAAGGCTTCAACACTCCTCGAGCCATTAGCCCCTTCAGATCACCGATCGAGAAGCTTGCGCAGTCATCATAATGGCGGTTCGATTTAAATTTCGCCGACCATTATTTCCTCCGATCGTGTTGATGCACTATCGCTCCATAAGACCATGGAACACCGCTATAATTTTGGGTAGAAAAAGGGCGATGAATTTTCTACCGCATTAACAATTGGTGCGGTGTGTGGCCGTTTTCCCTTTAGAGTAACGGAAAGAGGTAGGATGCGTATTGGCTTGAATTGGCCACCAGGTATATCATCATCAATACGAGCCTATCTCTACTATTTCTTTAAAATTGGTGTAGAAGGTACCGCATGTGTTCCGTAAATTGGCCGGAGGTTTTTGATAAACATTCGCATGACTCACCTGATCGTCCTGCCAAAGGTCTGGGCCAACTTTTTTCCACCGATCGCGAACTCAGCCGAACAAGTTTTTTTTTCCTCCGGTGCACGACTCAAGGTCCCTTCTATTTTCTCGACCGGTGTTGTCTTTATACCTTTCCAGAACGCCTATTTGTCCCACGTATTCATGGTCCGCTATCGACAACATTAGCCATTGTTTGTGCTTATTAGGTGAGGTGAAAATTGGAAGCCATAGCCTCAAAGCTAGCCCCGCGATCGCATGCTGGAATAAGATTTTATGGATATAGGCATCCAAATTCCATCAAATTTTTCTATGCCGGCATTTTGAATTTGAAAGGCAACACCGCCGAAGTTGTAATGTCTGGTAGAAAATTCCCTTTGTTGAGAAGTTTGAGCATCATAGCCTTTATATTTTCCACGTCGCCTCTACTTGGGTGGTCGGGGAGTTGGCTTTTGGTATATAGTGGCTGGATTAGGGAAGGCTGGGTTAATTTCTGGTTGCGGTGTCTGGTAAGGATTTTGGGTTGGTAGATTTTGGGTAGGATACGGATTTTGGGTTGGTGGATTCTGGGCTGGTGGAACTTGGGTAGGTGGATTTTGGATGGTTTCGGCTGAGCGGCCAGGATCATTATAAGGTAAATATGTGGTAACTTGGCCTGGCGGGTTATAAGTTTGTGGGTCCATATTTGGGCTGTTCTGGAGTGGGTTGGTCATAGGAACAGGGAGGTCATGTGGGCTTTGGGGAATTTTGGTGTTTGGAGCAGGATATAAAGGATATGACGGGTAAGGGCTGATGTTTGGGTAGTAGGGATTTGGTGGATGATTGGGAATTGGGGAGTGGTGACATTTGGTGGGTTAGTGTTTGGTGAGGAGTTGGGTTTGGAGGCACACGGGATGTTGATGTTTCTGGGGGGCAGGGGAAGAGTTCACCTCACCACCGGGTTTTTGACCTTGTATAAGACTTGCTATTTGGCTTAGCAAGCGATCATCTCGTGCCAAATTCGGTCTAGCCAACTGCATTACAGGAGTCGGAGCATACCTGAGCCCCCGAACTGCATCTATGTCGGTTGCTCATCTGTTGCCATCTTGCTTGGATCTGCTTTTTTACGAGGCGATTATGTCCTTGTCGATCGACATCGATACCTTCGGTTCGATTTACAGACTACTTTCTCGTATCAATCGGCCGGTACTATCTCTGCCTTTCCAAGTTCGGGCCAGATTTCTGAGGAAAATGAGTTATGGAGGTATCAGGAGGCTGGCTGAAGGCTTTTTTGGTTTGGAGTACAACGTGCCTTTATTAGTGTATTTTATTTTAATTGTTTGTTCCCTACAGTTGACCGGATAAGCACCTGCTTTATTTTGACAGATCTCGGACTTTCTGAACAAGTGGATTCTTTCTCCAGTATAGGACCAACGTATTCCACGCCTTTTCGACTCCCTAGGATTGGGCGTCCCGAGGCGAAGGGCCTATACTCTTTCCAGGATCCACCATTCGAAATGGTCTAGGTCGAGCATCAGAGAATAATAAATCAGCCCTTGTTTATTATTTGTTTTTGTTATTATTATTTTTTTGTTGCGCATTTTATTTTTCTTTTTTTCATCATTTTTTTTTTTGTTAACTTGCGCATTTTTTTTTGTATATTCTTTCTTTTTATATATATATATATATATATTTTTTTTTTGACAGGGGCTGATTCACGATTCAGAGATGCAAAAACCGGTCGGTCAATGAAGTGTCCTGAGAATCTATATGCATTCTAACGTTGGCTCATGCAGGTAGGTCGGCCATGGTGTAGGGTAACGATTCGAATATAGCTATATGCATGTGCGTGTGTGTGGTATCTAGAAAGCAGTAAAATCTTTATTTATTTACAGATATATAAACAAAAAAATAAAACAGTTATGACCTGTCTTGCTGTTTGTGTGGATTTTCTCGGCTTTTTTAGTTTGAGCGCAAGCAAGCAAGCACATCACATTAAGAAATAGAAAGAAAAGTGGGGAAACTATCTATCCCTATTAATTACAAATTTTGGTCCTATGCCCCCAAAGTAAAATGACAGAATGAATGTAAATATGTACAAATGTACAGAATAAAATGAAAAAGAAAATGAACAGAAATAAATAAATAAAAATATAGAGCCGGAAAAAGGTAAAGCCCCAGCTCTTTTGTTGTGCTGCCCGGAATTTATTTGTAAAATATATAATATGTATTTTTTTTTATTTTTCGAAATTTTTTTTTTTTGTATATATATATATATTTTTTGAATTTTTTGATTTTTGATTTTTTTTATACTCTTAAACATATCCGTAACAGGTATCGGAACGAGACTGCTGCCAGATGGAGGATCATATCCACAAATATAGCCACGGCCGTAATGGGAACACTTTATTGAAATGCGTAAATTAATATAACGAGCATACTGCAGCCAGAAACAAAGAAAAACAAAAAAAAGTTTTATTTTATGAGTCTAGCCCTCCATTTTATTTAAAATAAAACAACTCCCCAGCAGAGTCGCCACTGTGAGGTTCAGGATGTGCCCCGCGCCCAGCCGCCTTGTTTAGGGGTGCGGTGCGTGCGGATGCGGGACACCACCGCCTCGCTCCACCCTCCCTTGTTTAGGGGAAGACGAAATCCAAAGTGCGAGAGGAGTCTTTGCCTATATTAGCACGTTGGAATGTGCCTCGGTTGCCGAGTGGATTTTGTATCCAAAATGGGAACTAAAGGTTTCTCATGTCGTTATCCCTTATTTCGTGGATAACAGGATATGGGAATGCATTACCTTTCCATTCTCATTCTCCCCTTTTATCTTTCAGGGGAAAATAGAGAAGTGCAAGAAAAGATATTGCGACGCCCCCACTTATGGATTTATTAAAATAGCCTTATGGCCCAATCAGATCGCTATGGGAGCTATGGGTTTCCCGCATCAAGTTATCCCTTGTTTAGGGGATACCAGGATATGGGAATACATCACCCATCCATTCCTCGTGATCTCCCTTTTTAGGGAGAACAGAAAGTGCAAAGAGGGAATGTTGCGAGGCCCCACTGGATCTGAAAGTTTTAGAGTCGCCACCTTTATTTTAAGGCAAAAATAAAGGAAAACCAGAAAAGAAAACCAGAGATTTTAGAAAACGGGTTCGGGGGCTAAGTTACGAGTTGGGAAGGTGCTAGGCACCCAACTCGCCCTTTCGGTCTCAAAGCGTTTTTGGCTGAAGTATGTTCATTGTTATATTAATCTAGCAAATAAATAAGGTCTTATTTTGACAAGGGAAAATTAAACAGATACATTCGTGGCTACATTATTTACGGACTCGCAGCCGCCTCCTTCCAATAATTACAAACACATTTAAGAATATTTGGCCATTATAATGGCTCTTTTACATAATTTTTCCTAATCTAATCCGGGCAGCACAACGGCTTATATTGGCTACATTGCGCCGGATTTAAAAATACAACTTTTAAAAATAAATGAACTGGAAAGTAAATAAATAAATAAAAACGCCCTTAAAGGCTGTTACCTTTTAGAGCGGCGGTGTGCTCGCTCTGTCCTTCTCGAGAGAGGGAGTTTTTTTTTTGTTGTTGTTGTTGTTGTGTTGTGTGTTGTGTGTTGTATGAATTTGGGCAGCGTAACTGCTTGTATTTGTTGATTTTGTTGTCTGAAATCGGACAGCGTAACGGCAGGGTGTATATTTATGTGTGTGTTTTGTGTGTGTGAGTGTTTATGTATTTGTGTGTATGTGTGTGCGTGCGGGTGGTGGTATGTGTGTGTGCGGGTGTATGGAGAGAGAGAGAGTATATGTGAGTGTGTGCGAGTGAGGAGTAAGGGGAGGGAGGAGGGATCGGTGGGAGTGGGGCACTGAGTGGGGGTCGCTGGGAGTGGGAGTATATATATGTGAGAGAGTTTTTTTTTTTGGGAGTGAGGGAATTGTGAGAGTGGGCGCTGGGTATTGAGGGAGTGTATACATAGGTGGGATGTGCTTAGGGAGTAAGGAAGTTGGGGGGGGGGGGACCGGCTGCTCCTACATTTTTTATTCTTTTTTTTTTTTTTTGCTTTTTTTTTGTTTTTTTTGTTTTCTTTCGTTTCTTTTGTTTTTATTTTTTTTGCTTTATTGTTTCTTTTGCTGTTTCTTTTTTTCTTTTGTTTTGTTTTGTTTTTTTTTTATTTTATTTATCTTTTCTCTTTTTTTTGTTTCTTTTTCATTTCTTTTTGTTTTATTTGTCTTTTCGTATCTTTATTCCTGAAACATGTAAGAGAAAATTATTAGTACACTTTGTAATATTTAATTGACAATATAAAATAGGGGTACGAATTTGGGGTGTCTACAAGCCCCTCAACGACGAAGTTTGCAAGTGAACGCGAGTTGACAAGTAAATGAACGTCGTTGATAAGAAATATACTCTCAATTTCGAGACATGCATTGCAGGAAAGATTTTGTTTTTATATATTTTGAGTTTTAAAATATTTTCAATGCAAGTCGGGTTGTGCTGGAAATCTCCCCCTCTCCTCCTCCTTTTCTTTCTCTTTTTTTTTGTTTTTATTTTTTTTTATTTTGTATATTGAAATGTGTGTATATTGAAAGACATGTATATTGAAAAGACATGTGAGAACCCAAAATCTTCCTTGTATAACATGCTTGCTAGGTCTACTTGTCATGATAGAGACATGCCTAACATGTATAATTTGGTTCCGCTCCTTTAATTTGGTTGAGCCATAGTTGTCTTGTAAGATTTGTATGCCTTGAATGTTCTTATTTTGGCTGCTATGAGTCGTGCTTTGTTTTATGGACTTTCCTGAGTCGATATGAGTCTTAGTATTATTACTATATGTTTCTTGGTACTTGTCGTGTTCATTGGTTGCTTATTAAAGTGATAGGAATCACTAAAGCCTTACTTGATCTTTCGGAAACTTAGGATTGCATGCACTACAACAAAACTGAGCATTCACAACATTTAAAGCACAACAAATTTTTAGATAACGTTGTTTTTGAGTCAAATTAGACAACGTTTTTGGATAAATGTTGTGGTTGAGTTGTTTTAGACAACATTTCTTAAATGAAAGTTGTATTCGAGCTTTTTGCACAACGTTCTATATAAAACGTTGTCTTTGAATTACTTTACGCAACGTTTTTTTAGGAAACGTTGTTACTTTACCCAACGTTTAATTTTTAAAAACGTTGTAATATGCCCTGTCCAAAAAAAAAGGGCGGCATTATTTCGCACTCTTATCTTCACTTTCACATTTATTCACAAAAAGCAGGACGCCTAAAGAATGAAAAAGAGATATTGCGGGCAACAGAAAAACCCTAGACCTTCTCCACAGCAAGTTGTTCCTCTCCTCAATAGCCCAATCACAGATAAACCCTAGACCTTCTCCACGATAAGTTGTTCCTCTCCTCAATAGTGCAATCTAATTTCTTTCTTTGTCTCTCAAACTCTCAATTAACGCAACATCTCTCTCTCTTTCTCGTGCTCCAGGTATCTTACACAGTCACCACCAGTCCACCCCGTCTTTGTTGCCCCTTCGCTAGAAAAGCTTGAAGCTTCTCCACCGTAAGTCCCTCCCTCTTTTTCCTTTCAAATTTTAAATTAGTTTTGTAATTTTCTTAGAAGAACTGAACTATAGGTTTGTTTATAGGCTATCAGAAAGAAATTGGAGTACACCAGACACGTATTCTTCACCTACAGAGTCTTATTTAATTACAGGTAAAAAAATCTATTGAAGTTGATTGTTATTTTTTGTAGCCAAATTTTGATAATAATTTATTAGGGCTACACATGATGTTAAGAAAACGATGGTCATTGTATAAGTGATTCCATCCTAAAATCAAATTCAAATAAGTGATTCTATTTTGATTAACATGTGAAGATCCTTAGCAAACAGGGAAATGACAAATGGACCATGTATAATTTATCTTGGAATTGTTCAGTTTGGTGAAAAGAAATGATAATGATGAAGAATATGATGCCATTGTATGTATTATGTAATAATCAAATTCAGTTTGTAGTAATTTTTTACTGGGACCATTTGGGCTTGGATAAAGTATTTGTATGCCTTTAACATACTATTCACAAGAATATTTTTTTAAAGTGAGCAATGATTATGAGCACAAGATTGTTGGGAGCAATGATGGTGAGCATGCTATGTGGCACATTTTCAACTCTTCTTTAATCATCATGAATTCATATACTTATTATAGCATTGGGATGAATATGTTTCCACGAATCTACTTGTGATGTGTATGTGTTTGTTTAAATGTAGACATGAGCTTGAAATACCTGAATCCATCTGACAAGAAATGCAGCCATAATAAAATTCTTGAAACCAGCTTAAGAATCGTGAAAATAAATGTTAAAAAATATACATTAAGCCTTCATCATCTAATGCTTTGTTGGACTGTGAAAGTTGATGCTTACAAACCCATGAAAGAGTTTGGCCTGTTTCGGGGTATTGAGAAAATGAGCTTGTGGGAAAGTATTGGTACTTCAATTATGTAGTTTTGCTCTTTTCTTTTCTAAGGTCTCGACACGTGCTATATACATGTCTTACTTATCAAATTTATGTAAGATACATGTAGAGTGGGGGGACTTTCAAATAACAAGTGCACCAAGACGTATTACTCGATTCGATCCTCAAAATTGTCTGATCATGTAGATCTTTTGTCCAGCTCCACTTTTTCAGGGTACCACCCTTATTTCCTAACAAAAAAAAAAGGAAAAAAAAGGAGTGAATATGACCCTTTGACTATAATTTTCATTATTTATTTTTTCTACTTGGTTCCCTCTATTCTTAACTTCTTTTGGTTAGTTTGTGAAATACAATAAGTTTATGTTTCAATCAACTCTGGATTCTTATTATTATTTAATTTTTTTCAATCTTATTACATATTAAGCAAATATTGGTTTAATTTTCATGTAATGCCATATTGAATGTGTATATCACCTATGAAGCCACTATAAGTCACATTATCAATTAACCAGACACAGGCTACCCCATAAAAGGTGGGAGAATATCTTAATTAACTTGTAGTAGTGAACTAACTAAGTAAATATTATGTTTCTTGATATCCATTTCATATTTGCTTCGCTCCATATTTAGTTGTTTTAGTACCATTCTCCTGATGAGTTCCCCCAATATTCAGCAACATTTTAAGAACAGATGTGAAAACCCAAAACCCTACTTGTGTAACATGTCATCTATACTTGATTAATATGTTCATTATGTTTTTTAACATGTTTTACAGTCCATATTGTTCATACCATGCCTGCATTAGATCAACCATGATCGTAGTTGCTTGTATGCCTTCTATACGCTGCATGCTTTGTTATACTTGCTTCGTGTATCATCTTAGTACTTAACTAAGTCCTACAAGAGCCTTAGTACCTTTCGTACATGTTTTATAACTTCAATCTTGGTCATTGTATGCTTGGTTGAGAGTTCGGAAGCCTTCTTGCTTCATTTGAACTTTTGACTCTTAAGGTCTCTCGGTTTGTTTTTCCTTGCCTCGTTTCATGTCTTTAAGACTCGTGAGTTGTTAACTTGAATCCTAGACCTTGTATTCTAGTCTTTAACATGTTTAAGAATGTTCATTCATGCTTGTTGTATCCTTGGTTAAATCGTTGTTGAAGAATCATTGGAGAAGTTTTGGGAAGAACCTATTGCACCGGGATTACTGGGAAGAAATTTCATGCATCACAATTCAAAAATCATGAATCGTGATGGAAGCATAAATCAAAATCATTCATCGGGATGCACGACTTTCATTTTTCTTTCACTCTGTTTCTTCACATTTATCTCCCAAGTTAGTCAGCTTTGACTCTCGGCAATTGATCACTCCCATATATCCACGAAAATCAACTTTCTTTGCTAAAGGCTATTTAAATAGAAATAGAGATTGACCAGAGAAATTGTAGGAAGAAAAGATAAATTGCAGGTCGTAGTCGAAGATATGTGGGAAGACGAAGAAGGAGATATTTGGAAAGGAAACAAAATTCACCACATAAATTTTAGGAGAGGTGATTAACCAGAGAAATTTTAGGAAGAAAGGACAAATTGTTGGCCGAACTCGAAGATATTTGGAAAGACGAAGACTGAGATATTGGAATGGAAACATAGATTCACCGAAGAAATTTTAATAATGAATATTCACAAGAGAAATTTTAGGAAGAAAGGATAAATTGCAGTTAAGAGTTTGAGCATTATTGGAACAAATTTATAAAAGTTGACTAGTGCAGTCGAAAAAAAATTATGTATTAACGGTTCGATATTTGGGAAAATGGACCGACCTTCATTTATTTCATTATAAAACTATTAATCCTAAAACCATACATCCAACACCTTAAACCTCTTAAACCAAGACATTAGACCCTAAACCGTAAATCCCAATTTTGGTTTTTTTTAGTTTGATGGAATGATGTTGAAACAATCCGTTCAATTTTCACAAACAACGCCCTCTAATTGTATGCAAAAACTAAAGTACAATGTATTATTTTTCCAAAAAAAAAAGTATGCACCATGCATTGTAAAAACAAGTATGCATGCTACCTTTTAAATACTTATTCCAAAATATTATTCTTATGCTTTTATTTATTCTCCGCACCCAAAAGAAATAGTCCCATTTTCATATTAAAAATATAACCTATTTTTAGGTAATGAAATTTTAACCATTAATAAAATTAAAAAAATGGTTAAATGCATCATTAATCCCTATACAATGTAAAAATCTACAAGTAGTCTATGTACAAAGAAAATGCTTGTTATTGACCAAAGAATGCATATTTTGAACATCGATTGTCCTAACCCTAAAGTGTTGTTAAGTGAGCATGTGCTCACTCATGTGCACCAACAAGAGGGCAAATGAGTCGTTTTTAAAGCTAGGCTGTGCAAATAGTTTGTAAACTAATTTAACTCAAGAAATTAAAATTTCCCTTAGAGTTTTTAGTCTTCCTTGGGGCTCATGGCTTGGTTGCTCACTGGACGCATGCTTACGTAGGTGGGGAAGGCCTTACCGGACATGTTATGGTTGCCCTTGAGGAGGTATCGTTTCCGGGCATGGCTCCCCTCGGTTGGAGAGGCAAGGCCTTCGTCTAGCCGACTTGATCGGAGGCGAGCGTGGTCCTTGGTCGGACATCTTGCCCGCTATGTTCGGCCTTCGCGTAGGCTCGTGTATCTAAGCTCGTGTTTGGCACATGGTGGTCTCATGCGCCTTCCTCGTGACTAGATTAGGGTCGGGAACATCACTGGCCCCCTGTTCCCTGTCTAGCGAGTATTCATGGTCGGGGCAAGGAGGTTGATTTATGAACTTGTCCGCAACCTGTTGAGGTAAAGATCATGCACCGACACAACACTTGTAGAAAATTTGAGTTGAAGTAAAATGATAGTGAGCAGATGGTGCTTGTTTATGAAGTAGATGAGGACAGCTGGTCCTACCGACCTCGGCCTGGTGAGCAGGTGAATAGACGTGCGTGAGCCGCCGCTTTTGTAAAGTCATATTGGGTTGCACCTTTTCGAGGTAGCCCATTAATATAGACGTGAAGGCTACTAGTTTATTCGGCTTTCACTTCCGTTTAATAAAAATTTCAAGTCTGGCCCCCCAACTATAAAAGGAAGGGTTCTCCCCCCAATCGTTATCAGTAGAGATGTCAAATTTGATGAAAAATCAATGTTTTGATTAAAGAAGGAGTTAGTTGAAGAAATTGATACAAGTAGATATCACAATGTCAATGAGAATGTGGAGTTAGAGGTTTCGATTGCAAAGAAAGTATAGGACGGTAATTCAGTTCACCTATAATGGATGATGAGTCTTAGATTATTGATGATAATGATGTCCCACGGGAGCAAGAGAAGTATAGTTTTGCTACTGGTAAAGCGAGAAGGGGGATTAAACTGCCTTAGAGGAGGTATGCATATACAGATTTTGTTTCTTTTGCATTTGTCTATGGCAGAAAGTACTGAGGTACAAGAACCTGCAAGTTACACTCAAGTTGTCACGAGTGATGATTTTGCACAGTGGGGTACTGCTAAGAGTGAGGAGATTGAGTCGCTTCACAAGAACTAGACTTGGAAATTGATGAAACCGCCTAAGACATTGGTTGTAAATGGATCTTCAAGAAGAAAGAGAGAATCTCAGGGGTTGAAACAGCTAGATACACAACACGGTTGGTTGCAAAGGGATTTAGTGAGAGAGATGGCATAGACTTCAACGAAGTATTTTCTCTTGTTGTGAAGCATAGCTATATTCGTGTGTTGCTTGCTATGGTTGCACAATTTGACTTGGAGCTTGAGCAGCTTGATGCCAAGAAAACTTTTCTGGATGGTGAGTTTGAGATGAAAGATTTGGGTGTAACTAAGAAGATTCTAGGTATGGATATTCACATGGATCAACGTGCAAGTAAATTGTCTCTTTCGTAGAAGAAATATATTGAGAAATTTCTTGAGTGTTTTGGTATGAATAATTCGAAGCTAATGAGTATTCCTTTGGCATCCCACTTAAAACTTTCACCTGCTTTATCATCACAGTTAGAGGATGAGAATGAGCACATGTCACGTGTTCCTTATGCTGGTGCAATTGATAGCATCATGTATAGTGTTCACTCATCCGGATATTTCACATTCCGTTAGCGTTGTTAGTAGATAAATAGGTCATCTTGGAAAATTACATTGGTTGGCATTGAAATGGATCCTTCAATATTTGAGAAGTACTACAGATATTGGCTTCGTATTTGATAGGAGTTCAAACACGTTTAACAGTGTTATTGGTTATGTTGACTCTGATTACACTAGTGAACCTTCTACCTAGATTCTCGTTAGTCCAAGATGTTCACATAGGTGCTGTAACAACACAATTGAAAACACTACTGAAAATGAAGTCAGTTGATTCGAGTTGTTTGTCTTAAAAAATTAAGGTTCATTGTACTATTTAAAGAATATCAATTTGACAAAGTATTATTAAATTTGCGAATTAACTATCATACTTATCATCTCGCTTAAAATTAAACCTAAATATTCATTTTCATTAAAAATTTATAGTTGGCTTTTTAAACATATTGATCTTGGTTTCATGGGTCCCATAATTTTCATTAAAATTTTACCAGTGACTCACTAAACATGTACCATTGATACCTAACTCAACTAGTGTTACTAACTTCTTCTAACGGGGAGGTTAAGTGTTCAAGGCTTACTAGAGACACCAAGGTACTTTAATCCTCTTTTGGTGTTCAAGTCTGACCATAGATATAGTTGTTGTTCAAGCCTTACCAAAAGTATCATATGTTGCTCACTTCTTTTAATGAAGCGATCAATCAAATGTTTAAGCCCCACCAGAGGCCCTTTGGTATTACACTATTCTCAACAAAAATATCGGGTGTTCTAAAATCCTCACCAAAGGCACCATTTGTTCTAGCCGCACCAATGCCTTTGAATGAATCAAATAATAAAACCTAACGGTTGGGGGTAAGGTCTCCCTTCCAACCTTTATATAAAAAAATTACAAAAGAAAAGAAAATGACTCTCTATCTAAGCATGTTATTGTGAACTATCAAGGGCTCATATGGGAGACAAATGGTCTCATTTGTAGATTGTTACGGTTATAATATTTAACAAAAGATAGCGATTTAGGTTCAATTTTATGAGAAACTCTAAGTATGATGTTAACATGTACAAATTTAACCCGCACGTGTTGGCTCACGTGCCATTTGTTGTCTCCTCGTTAACGGCCAATGATGAGAGGAGGTATCATGGAACAAATGGAAACATTAGGTACCACATAGGCACACTTTGTAGGTTGGGGGGACTCTGGGATTCGGTTGATACTTAAGGGTTTTTTTACATATTTTGACCAATTATATATTGGGTGCCACTATTCAGCCACCCTTTTCCTATGAGTTGGCCCCCCAAAAATTCTTAAGACTCATTCTTCCCAATTTAACCTCCTTATAAGTTGACCCCCCCCCTTCACCACCCCCTATCCTCAATTGTTCGACTAGAGCATGTTGAACAAAACTGTGTTGTTCGGCTAGAGCATGCCGAACAACACAGTGGTTTCTAGCCGAACAACATTAAGTATAATTTTTTTTAATATTTCCAAAAGGTTTGAACCTACTTGGTCGAACAACACGGTGTTGTTCGGCATGCTCTATCCGAACAACACAGTGTTGTTCGGCCAATGTGGTCCGAACATTTTGGAAATTTTTGGGGGTTAATTGAAAGGGCAAATAGGGAGTTTACACTTATGGGAATTTTTGGGGGGTCAACGCATAGGAAAAGGGGGGCTGAATACCGGCACCCTTATTTATTTAGGTAAATTATGATTAACCTCAAAGTATCCACCAATCTCATTTGGTCCCCCAACCTAATTTTTTTCCTTTAGTCATACACTACATTACAAATTTTCCCACTTTCAAGAAGACCCAAAGAAAATAAGAAAATTAAATTTGACCCTTTAACCCCCATAATTTGTTTAATGTTCAGCATTAGGCATTATTGATGTTTTGCATATATTACAAAAAGTTCCAATTGCCTCCTTCCAGGGCTGGCCCAACACTTTTGAAGACCTAAAGTGAACTCTAAACCGAAGCCTTTTTAATGTAAATGATCATACTTTTTAATAAAATTATTATATTCTTATTTATAGTTTATCTTTTGTGATTTTTTGGGATGCAAAATATCACTAGGAAGAGTTACAGATAATTTGCAACAAAAATAAAATACTTTATCCAAATGTTGGGAATAAATCAACGATTTTCTTTCAAGTTGTTCACCGTTGGTCAATTTTTGAATGTGAAGTGATGAAAAAAAGTGTCTTGAAAATTCATCTTTAGGAATATCTATATTAGTAACTCTAAGAGAACCTTTTTCTACTAATAAATCTCTCAAACTTGTATCAATATTTGCCCATTGACTTGGATCATATATTTTTTTTGTTGTGGAGTATTTCTTCTCTATTTTTATTTTCATTCATGTCTACATTATAAATTTTTTCATTCAACGAGCAATCACTTGTATTTTCAACTTTCTTATTTGTAGTGAAAAATTTCTCGATTGCCCCTTTTTCGTGATTCAGTTAAAGCTTCAACTTTTTTCTTCTTTTTTTAGTTTCAAATAACATGATTCAAAGTTTCTAGTTGACATTTCTATAAGTTAAAATAAATAAATAAAATATTTTCACAAAATTAATAAAATTAAATGACTATAAATCAAGACTAAAGAAAAAAAGTTATTAATTTAGGATGAAAAACTGAGAGTCAACTAATATTTATATACTAGATCTTCTTACCCGTGCCTATGGCACGGTGCCAGTATATATGATTCCGTCAATTGAAACGATAATATTTAAATAAAAAGTGTGATTTTAAACTCGACCCATAGTTAAGGGGGTTATTTGTAAGGAGTCATATGTAACTAACCCATGACCGTTTAATCTTACGACTGGAATCAAGATAGCCTCAGACAATCAACTGAGCTATATTGTGAGATTATATATATTAATGTAAAAGTGATGTTTTATAAGAGGTGATTGTTCAGGAGAAAAAGGGATGACTACTCATAATATTAATTGTAGGGGTGACTTTGTAATAGTGAGTTAAAAATGGATAACTACTCTCACACATTTGAATGAGAGGGTGAATCACAACCGTTCAATTTTTTAAGATAATTTAATCTCAACATCTATATAGCTTTAATCAATTGCACATGTATGAGTATAAGCTCTATTGTATATATTAGATTAGTAATATTTAAAGACCTATTTTTTTTTTTGGAGGCCTAAAGCCCTTGTTTCCTCATCTTCCCCCTTGGGCCGGCACTGCCTCCTTCCCCCTCCCCCATGCCACTCCCCTCTCCTGCAAGGCATGTGTTGAAAAATAGTAGTAATTTCTAACCCCCATCAAGGTTAGGGAGAAAAGTGGGACAAATTGTAACATGATGCATGACAATGGGAAAAAAATTAAGTTGAGGGGAAAAGTTGAATTTAGTGGATACTTTGGCAGATTGATCATATTTTGCCCAAATATTTATGTCAAACGTAAATATTTATATTAAATTCTTTTTGAAATGGTAAATGAGATTTATCACTCTGAAAGGAAATGAAATTCATTATAAAACTTTAGATTTTAAAATCCATTTTCATTTAGAATTTGAGTACTATTTCATTGATTCAAATCATACCAATTTCACTAACTTCTAAAATCAGTTTTCGAAATAATGTTAACAAAAGATATTACACAATTTTTGTTTCTCATCCGTGTCTTTAAGGAAAATATCTTCAGACATTTGGTTGCTTCAGATCTTTCAATTATATTTTTTCATCCCCAATTTTAAAAATCATAGATCTTCTTGGCTGCTTAAATAACCTTTTTTTTCCTTCGTTCATCATATAATGTCTCCTCGTTGTTACTTATGTTACACATTGATCAGTACATTATGCTCAAAAACATATCTTCTTCATATAGTAGTTCAAAGTCTACATCACGTACAATATACTTCTGAAAAGACATCACTCAATTTTAAAGGCAATTCTTTACAGAAACATGACTTTTGAAAATCTTCTTTCGAAATACCATAATAACTTGGCAGTGAACAAGCACAATCCTATTTGAGGTGATGTCGTTTGGGCACCGTTGACATGCGCTCTTGGTGGTTTATGGTCAACAGCAATAACTGAGGTGTTGTTTGAAGCTAAAGGATCCATGAGATTTGCAACAGATACTAATGACCATCCTCCATCAATCCATCCATTTCGCTCCTTCTGGCGTCATTGACTACACCATTGGTTCCTGTACTATGCAAAAATCCAATCAATTCATTGAAATGATTTTACTATTACTTGTATACTTTTTCGGGTTAATTACACCATTGGTGCTTGTAGTATGCAAAAATCCATGAGCAAGCCCTTCTACTAAGCAAGTGCACACCACAGACTAAAAAAAAATCTGTCATAACAAAATAGTGACCAGTTACCCAGCTCCCCCACCCCCATCGTCACCGGGTATCCCAGCATTTCCCAACCACCAACTGCCCCGTCACTACCTTGGTTACTTTCTACACCACCGACGTATACTACCCCAACCACCAGCCAGCTCCATTAATCTTCCATTGACACATGGGATATCTTAATCCTCGTCATGAACCCTAATCAAAAGCTCAGTATCTGCTACGACAGCCTTAAGCCGCCATAATCTATGGCGACTTCTTCTTCTTCTCCCAAACTAATTTACCACCCTTTACCCAACCCAAAGCAAATCGAACAGAACTCCAAGCCAATCTGACTGTAACTGACACCAATGTAGGGAACGACACCACCCGGCGGACGATCTTCGATGAATAGAGCACGTGGGTCGGGGGGACTTGGAGTTAGGTTGCTCACTTTAGTAAGATTAAGAACTGGGCGTTAGTGGTTTAGGAGGCATTTGATGAGGGCTTATTGTCAAGGGATGTATATTTGGTTTTCTTCGATCAATACGAATGGGACTTTGTTGAATCCTAATAAGAAATGTCTGGTTGCTCTGGGCGTTAGTAGTTCCCCCTTCTTTTCAAAAAGGAAAAGACAAGTTTGCCTTCATGTTGGTGGCATTGGTGCAAGTGAGTGAGCGCAAGCTGACTTGATGGAGCTTAACCAAACAACGTCACTTGCAAGGACTATTTATGATCAAAAAATGAATTATTTCGTTTTTTGTGTGCACTTGCTTAGTATATGGATTGCTCGTGAATCTTTGCATACATGACCAATGGTGTAATTAACCTAACAAAATATAAGTAATAATAAAACATCTTCCATCTAAATTCAAGTAAAAAAATGTAATCATCAATTCAGATCCAAGGACAGTATAATCGGATCCAAGGACAATCAAGTCAAAAAAAGTAATCACAATTCAACTTTTTAAAAAAGTAAAATTTGGAAGGAAAAAATAAATGAAACCAGGATTTGAAGCCAAAAGGACAAATATAATCAGATCTGCAATATTGAATTCATGGGATCAATTTGCATCAAAAGAAGTACAGATCCGTACCAGAATTGCCTTGTACTAAGAATGCATAGAAATTATCAACACATAAACGAAACAAATCAGACGATTAATAGAAACAAACCTCAATTCATGCTAAAAGTCCTCTAATTTTTCGATGAGTTGTTGATATGATTCTTGAAAGATCTTCCCAACTTAAAGATACCATTGACTTCATCCTCGTCTTTGACCAAAAAAATCATCGCCACCAAATTGCCGTCACTATAAGGGACATGGAGGGAGGGGGGAAATGTATTGCCTTGTAGTCAATTGTTCATGTGTATATATAGTTGAACAAAGATTGGTGAAATATAATCGACAAAGGCTATTAATGTCATTTGCTTACAAATATGAACTCGGCCTATCTTTCAAGCATACGACAAAGGTCTTCACCTAACATGACGATGAAACTAGTCAGCATTCAACCTTATTCTCGGTCTATCTTTCACGCACACGACAAAAGTCTTTACCAAACATGACGATGAAACTAATCAGCATTCAACCGTATTCTATTAAAGTTGTTGCTACTTTATCTTCAAAAAGTAAATATTTGAACTACCAAAGCACACTATAGTGCATTGAGGATTCTTCATTTTTTTCATAGTACTTGATCACGTAAAAAATGTGGTGATCTTGTCGTGTTGTGTCCGGGGTGCCGAAAGTATCGTGAAATCGGGATCGCCGGCGTCGTGGTCCGACGGTCGTCGTTTGGTGGGATATCTGACATGTTTTTACCTGCAAAATAAAGAATCGTGAGTGGGTGGGGGTGTCCCCACAAACCCTCAGGTGTGATAATTAGTATTTGTAATGTGTGATCTTAATAATCAATAAAATAGAGAGGGAAAAATAGTCACTTGCCATTTCAGGAGGAGGTCTCCTCCTATTTATAGAAAATGAGGTTTTTCCATACTGGGCTTTAGTATGTGATTGGGCTTGGGCCCTTCTTCCGGGTACGGGCTTGGGCCAATCTTCTAAGTACAATTTCGGAATACACTCTTGGGTTACCTGTTTGGGCCTGATATTTTGGTGCACTTCAGTAGCCCCCTACTCCTTATCCCTCGAGGCTAACATCGAGGGTAAGGAGTATAATCTGCTTGTAGTTGCTTCTTGTGATGCTGAGGGTTTTGAGATTTTGTTTTGAATTCCAGAAGAGTTTATGTAGCTGACTTTTGAGCCTTTGCGGGTGAACTTTGTGTATAATTGATCCTTGATTGGCGAATTTAGACCTCGACCGGCAAGTATAGGCATGAAAATAAGATATGTAGTTTTCAGCATAAAGCCATAATAAAATTTATCATCAGCGTGGCGAGAACCTTCCAGAGAATTGAGCCATAAGGTCATAATAAGATTTATCCTCGGCGTGGCGAGGACCTTCCAGAGAATTGAGCCATAAGGCCATAATAAGATTTATCCTCGGCGTGGCGAGGACCTTTAAGAGACTTGAGCCATAAGGCCATAATAAGATTTATCCTCGGCGTGGCGAGGACCTTCCAGATAATTGAGCCATAAGGCCATAATAAGATTTATCCTCGGCGTGGCGAGGACCTTCCAGAGAATTGAGCCATAAGGCCATAATAAGATTTATCCTCGGCGTGGCGAGGACCTTTAAGAGACTTGAGCCATAAGGCCATAAACCGCAAGGCACTATAAGAAAGTGACCTTGAACCGCAAGGTACTGAGAGAGGAAATAGGAGCATGTTTTTATGTTTATGCAATGATGAATGGAGGATGCATGTGTTCAGTAACTTGTAAATATGTATGAAATGCTCATGTGGATGCAATAGGTATTTAGAGGCATTAGAGTCTGGCCTCTCAAGGAGGATATGCATGAGGCGCTAGGAGCCTGGCCTCTCCTCGGCGTCCCGAGGAGGGAAATAGGTATGAGGCATTAGAGTCTGGCCTCTCAAGGAGGATAGGTATGAGGCATTAGAGACCCCAAATAAAGTGACCTTGAACTGCGATATGAAGCTCATGCCGAGCGTAGCTGCAAATGCTGATGAAAGCGTGATGGACGCCAGGGGGGCGTAACGTGCTAAACACTCGTAGAAGCTCGTGCCGAGAGTAACTGTGATGCCGAGCTAGAGCATAATATGAAGATCATGCCGAGCGCAAACTGGAGCAGGGAGCATAAGCGCAGGTAGGCGTGGTGTACAACTCGACCGCGAGTAGACTCGAGCAGGAGGACAAGGTAGAGCTCAGCCCTGAGTAAACTCGAGTGGGGAGCACAAGCGCAGGTAGGCGCGGTGTACAACTCGACCGTGAGTAGACTCGAGCGGGAGGACAAGGTAGAGCTCAGCCCTGAGTAAACTCGAGTGGGGAGCATAATGTAAAGCTCGACGTGCATATGTATGAAATATAATCCGCAGCTCAGGCATAGGCGCGAGTGAAGTGTGCTTGGATGCAAGAAATAATAATCTGAGGCTCAGGCTTTTAGCGCGAGCATAATCTGAAGCTCAAGCTTTGTCGCGAGCGTGGCGTGCATGGGCACGTGAATAATAGTCTGAGGCTCGGGCTTTAGCACGAGCATAATCTGAAGCTCGAGCTTTGTCGTGAGCGTGGCGTGCACGGGCACGTGAATAATAATGATCCAAAGCTCGGCAGCGTGAGCATAATCTGAGGCTCGAGCTCTGGCGCGAGCGTGGCGTGCACAGGTACGTGAATAATAATAGTATGATGCTCGGCAGAGCGAGCGTAATCTGAAGCGCGAGCTCTGACGCTAGCGTGGCGTACACGGGTACGTGAATAATAATAGTATGATGCTCGACAGCGCGAGCGTGGCGTGCACGGGCACGTGAATAATAATGATATGAAGCTCGGCCTAAAATGTGATCTTGGTGAGGCGAGGTAGGTATGTAACCTTGTAAATAATAATAATATGAAACTCGCCGTCGAGCTCTGGTGCGAGTGTGGCGTGCGACGGGCACGTGAATAATAATAGGATGAAGCTCGGCATTGGCGCGAGCATGATCTAAAGGTCGAGCTCTGGTGCGAGTGTGGCGTACGACGGGCACGTGAATAATAATAATATGAAGCTCGCTGTCGAGCTCTGGTGCGAGTGTGGCGTGCGACGGGCACGTGAATAATAATAATATGAAGCTTGGCATTGGCGCGAGCATGATCTGAAGGTCGAGCTCTGGTGCGAGCGTGGCGTGCAACGGGCACGTGAATAATAATAGGATGAAGCTCGGCCTAAAATGTGATCTCGATGAGGCGAGGTAGGTATGTAACCTTGTAAATAAGCGTGTGACAGTTTGTAGAGGAACAACTTGTGTTATTGATCGTAGTTGCCGAGGCTATGCCCATTTGTATTTTGTACCTGAAAGTTTTTAGGAGCATCTTTGTATAGGCAAAAATCACGTTTTCGTCATTCATATTTTCGTCACACAGTGTTTGTCATAATCCAAACATATTGATCATATAAGATAAAAATATGGGCCTATTGTGCGAGAATAGTAAATTAATCATTGCGGCGACACGTCGCGCTATTAGAAAATACGATGAATTTATAAGATGCAAGTATTTGAGTGTGAAGCTTTAGAGAATGCATGTGTCATACTAACATATGGTAGGTAGACTAAACATGCTATTTCGAGCTAGTAACATTGAAATTAGCGATTTGCGAGCTCTAAGCGAGGAATTTTTTATAATTATTTGGTATGGTGGGCAAGTAGTTAGCTCGGCATAAATCTATTCAAATTTGCATGTTATGTTTCTCATCAGTAGGGGAGCTCGAATCACATTTAATTGTTACGCTATGCCGACAAAAGTTAAATAATATAATATTTAAATTAATGAGGCTAACGAGCCCGTGTACACTTAATCAGAGTAACGTTGTCAAATTTATAAGAAATATATAATAAATCATACCTGACGAGGTAATATATATTTCATCTAATCGATTAAGTTATGTTATTGCTCCGTATATAATTTCAGCTCATTAAAGAATTTCAGCTCGTCAAATAATTTCAGTTCAGCATATGATTTCGGTTCGGCATATAATTTCAATTTCGACAAATAATTTCAGTTCCGCAAATGATTTCAATTCGGCAATTAATTTCAATTCGACAATTAATTTCAATTCGGCAAATAATTTCAATTCGGCAATTAATTTCAGCTCGTTCTATACATTTAGCTTTGTGTGTTTAGACGACATGTATTGATACGAAAATATCTACCCTCCTAAGAATACATGTTTAACACAAATAATTCAACCTCATTAAATTATTATTATATTATGATGTCTTGGTATATGATGATTGAATAAATAGAACCATTTATAAAGAGAAAGATTGAAAACGGCATGTGTACATAAATTGGTAACCAAAAAGTCAACAAATTGATACAGTCATGTTTCTTTTGGACTGAAAGACATAAACAATCAATAGGACCACATGATGATATTTGACGGTGGCGTGTGAATTAACATGTTAGTAGGTTAATATGCTTTTCAGATATGAGTAATATAGACTGAGGGCCCTTCTGTATATTACGACTTTTGTGTTTAGACTTGAATGAATTGTGTGGGAAATTGCGAAAGAGTACACCTGGAAATGATAAAGATGGGGCAGGTAAGTCAAGGCTCTCCGTCATTTGCGCATGGCTGAGCCGATTGATGGCTGGGGCAGTGACAGAGCTGAACCGGCAGGAGCAGATGAAGGAGCTGTCGGGTTGGGTTGCTGGGTCGGAGACGGATGGATTCGCCGGAGATGAAGGCCGTGGTGGGTGAGATTGGGGCTGAGACGGTTGAACGATGAAGAGAAGCGGCTAGTTCACCGGGGAAGAAGGAGGTCCGGCTGGAGTGGGGATAGATGGCCGATTGGGTGTTTGAACAGAGGAGAGAGAGATATGGGGTGAATGGAGGATTTGGTGGATGAAGACGATGGCGTGGCCGGCTGGGATTGATTGATTCGCTGAGAAGGAGGCCTGGCGGGCGAAGAGCGAGATCACCGGTGGGTGATTTGTAGGAGGGAGGTATGGCGGTTGGGTTACAGAGATTTGCCATTTTGAGGGGTTGCGATTTGGATTGAATGGGAGAGAATTTGTATGAGGGCGGTGCTGGGGAGAGAGGGGTGAGAGAGGTCAGTCTGGTTGCCGGATCGCTGCCGGCGATGATGGGGAGTTACCGCCTGCTTCTTGAAGGTTTTTCGGTGGTATTCAGACCCTTAGAACGGAGCTCCGCCAAAGTTGACGAAGACGCTGATGACTAGAGAGGAACGAAATAGTCGTTTCCCGGCAACGGAACCAAACTGATCACGCCAAAAATGTGGTGATCTTGTCGTGTTGTGTCCGGGGTGCCGAAAGTATCGTGAAATCGGGATCGCCGGCGTCGTGGTCCGACGGTCGTCGTTTGGTGGGATATCTGGCATGTTTTTACCTGCAAAATAAAGCATCGTGAGTGGGTGAGGGTGTCCCCACAAACCCTGAGGTGTGATAATTAGTATTTGTAATGTGTGATCTTAATAATCAATAAAATAGAGAGGGAAAAATAGTCACTTGCCATTTCAGGAGGAGGTCTCCTCCTATTTATAGAAAATGAGGTTTTTTCATACTGGGTTTTAGTATGTGATTGGGCTTGGGCCCTTCTTTCGGGTACGGGCTTGGGCCAATCTTCTAAGTACAATTTCGGAATACACTCATGGGTTACTTGTTTGGGCCTGATATTTTGGTGCACTTCAGTACTCAAGTCAAGTGTTGTTTTGGCTATTTTTATTTTACACTAAATTAGAGTAAAGTTTTAATTTTAGTGGACCCAACACTTCAAATCCTTGTTCTAAAAATAGGCCTAAGCGACCACCTAGGCGCTAGACGCCACCCAAAGGTCTAAAAATTTGGCAAATCGGCCAAAAAAATACATTGGCTCTTTAGGCACCCTAGGTGCTCGCTCTAGGAAGTTTGGTGTCGCTTAGGCGCCCAAGGCACCTAATTGCTAATTTTATTTATTTTTAAAGGCTTTGACCCAAAATAAATGTCATTTGTGTCTTTTTAAAAAAAATAAACATCAACTTAGAATTATTGAATTATGTATTATAAATTTGTAATTTGCTAATAGACCTATGCAGTATTAAGCTATTGACTATTTTTTTCATATTTTGAACCTTGGAATGATCATATTAAATTGTTAATTTTACATTGAAAATTTAACATTAGAATTTAATCATTATTTTAAAATTATTTGGTGATATTAACTATTAATATATTGAAAGGTTTAATGTCTATTAATTAGGTTATAATAAGAAAAGTATCAATGAGATGATAATTATGTCTTAAATCTATAGACGCCCAAGGCACAAGTCAAGCGCTTAGCACCTGCCTTGCTATTAATTAGAACGATACCAAAAATTGATCCTCTTAGCCAAATCCATGCTTTGTAGGTGGATATACAACAAAGTTAAGGAAAATTAATACGAAAAGGTCCCACTAAAAATTTCGTATATCCAAAAGGTCCATTAGTTAAACTTTTAGTACCAAAAAGTCCAAAATATTACGTTTCTAGTAACATCATTAGAATATAAGACTTTATTTTAATAGAAACTTATATTTAATTTCAATAATGTTAATAATTTAGTATTTTAGATATAATAATAATAACAATAACAATAATAATAATGCAATAATAATAACAACAACAACAATAAATAACTATACTATTAATAATAACAATAGACTAACTTTTTACTATTATTATTATTATTATTATTTAATATTATTATTATTATTATCACCACTACTACACTACTACTAATATTACCAAAAGAATTTCATAATAGTGTCATAGTGTGAAGGTCAACTTTTTGAATTTTTAATATGAACTTGAAAAGCTTAAGTTTAGATTCTATGAATTGAGTAGTTGTTTTTGGATCATTAGGAAATGAATTTTCTATAGAGATTTTTGCTAATTATTAGTAATAATGTTGATGAAAACAATGTTAATAATATTATTATTATCTTATAATAATAATAATAATAATAATAATAATAATAATAATATTCAATGCAATTTTAATCATTATTGTCATAAATAAAAAGAAAACTAAGTTTTCATTCAATGAAAGCTTTTAAAATTCTTATTTCCCCATAAGCATTACTCTCAAATATATAAACCGGCACATCCCTCATTTTAAGAATATTTACACATCATCTCATTTGTTTTTTCCCTCAACTTTGCTCCTATTGAATCTCACTGTATTTTTAATACAGCTTATTTATTTTTATATTGTTCAAACAAACTAATTACATATTTAAAATAATTTTCAAACATAATTAATTTATTTATAGTTTGAATTAATATATTACATATTTCAAATATTTTTTTACAAATAAACTAACTACATATATAAAATACCTCATACAGACAACAAATGCATTTTAGAAAAACAAAAAGAAAGTTAGAGCAACCCCATTATGCCTTCTTAACCATCTTCTAATTAAGAAGATGTCATTTTATCATCATTGTGCATCTTCTTGTTATGCCAACTAGGAGAGAGAAATTTATTTCTTCCTAAATAAGAAGTTATCTTTTGGGGAGAGAGGAAGAGAGGGGGCCGGCAGTCACCTCACGTTGTGGTGTGTGGGGGGAAGGTTTTGTATTTATGTGGGATGGTGTTAAATTTAATATTTTTTGTGTAGGAAGATGTGTAAGAAGATTAAACAATGGGAAGATACAGTTTTAAGTGGGTAAGAAGATGAAAATGTATAGGTGACAGTGGGACCCAACTAAAAAGATGTATATGAAGATTTATGCAATGAGGATGCTTTTACAAAGATATAGGGAAAAATCATGATCGGACAACTTTTGTTGGTGTAATAGTGAGACTTCATGCAATATATTGGATGTGTGAACACGCGCTAGCTGCAAAATAGTCGTGCATCACACGCTCGTGTCCGTTGCTTGGGCATTTAGACTGCGAAACTTAGTTCCTAAATTGGAACGCTCTAAGAGCATCTCCATTAATTACACATTTAAAAATAATCTCTCCAATAATTTATTTTTCCAATGGTTTTCATTATTCCTTCATTCTATCATGTGTCTTACTATCAAATCATCCACTTTATTTATACATTATTATTTTATTTTTATATTTTTTTAAAAAAATTAATTAATTTGTATATAGCTTTATAAATAATTAATTCGTTTATAATTTTAATGAATAAATTGTAATTTTAAATATCATTTATAAATTAATTAATTTAATATGTTTATAATTTTAATTTTAATATTAAATATTACAAATAAATTTTAAAAAAATATATTAATATATATTTTTTATTAAAATATTACATATTAAAAAAATACTTCATACAAATAACAAATACTTCTAACAAACAAACACCGCTTAAAATAACAAATAAGAAAATTTAGCCATAACGCAAAGAAAATTTAGCCTAAGGAAATGTTTGTGGTATTTAACTACCGCCCTTATCATTTCTTCACCTGATGAAATGTTGCATTCATCGGAGTTGTCTGAGGCATCACTATATATGGTATAGGTAGTGGAAGACATTTTTAAAAATAATTTAAAATGTAGAGAGAATGAAGAGTGAATTTTTAGAAGAGAGAATGAAGAAACATAAGAGATTGGAGATTGGAGATTGGAGGATTATTTATAAATAGGAGATTGGTTATTTTTAAAAAAATTGTTTACAAACAGTCAAAAACACACACAAAAAACGACAACGATCAATTTTTTATAAAAGAAACGGTCAACTTTCAAAAAATAATAATAATTTATTTTAACACAAGCAACGGTCAATTTTAAAAAAAACAATTCAAACAAAGTTGAGTGGCTGATTTCAGCAATGATTCACGTGCTTTAATGGAGCGTGAGATGTAGGTGCCAATTGGAAGGGGGTGGTGCGCCTCACTTTCCTCCTCTTCGACTGTTTCTCTCACCTGGATGCAAAATTCCTTATTTTTCTCTAGGCAAAACACACCTTTGGGCCACTGTACTTTTCCAAACATTGCAATTAGGCCACTGAGACGTCAAAATTTTCGAGATGGCCACTGTACCAGACTTATCTTGCACGTTAACCCATTTTTTGACGAACGTTACCTTTTAACGTTATTTTTGAGTGAAATACCATTTTTGCCCTCGTCTTCATTACTATAAGAAATCAAACCCAGATCTAAAGACCAAGTAACCCAGATCTGGGTTTTCAAACTCATATCTGGGTTTTACAAAAAGCACAATGCCAGATAAGGAAAGATCAAACCCAGATCTTGAATTTTTCATCAATTAATCTAGAACACACAAGAAGCACAAACCCAGATGGAGATTGTGGAAGGGGTCTGGAGACGGGGCTCGCTTGGAGTAGAGAACGACCCATGGCTGATGCACAATGCTTGTCGATGGAGGGAGATGCAATCATAACTGTTGGCGAAGGTGGATCTGCTCTGTATTTTCCGGAGTAAGCAGAGGCGGAAGGGGGGGAGAGAGAGGGGACGAAGTTGAAGCAGAGATGAAGAAAGACAAGAAACGAAGAACACAATTCAAGTAATCGTAATCCCATACCCAGTTCAAGGCCACATTAACCCAATGTTTCAATTCTCCAAGCGATTAGCCTCCAACAATATAAAGGTAACACTCATCGCCACCGATAAATTCACCAAATCCATCCAATTAATCCAATCCCAAACCACCAATTTCTCCATCAACACCGTTCAAATCTCCGACGGATTCGACGAAGACGAAAAACCCAAATCCATTGAGGAATTCGCCTGGCCGGTTCAAATCCGTAACTTCTCAAATCCTCCCGATCTCATCCACAAATTAAGCAACTCGCTCCCGTTAAAGCAATTGTTTACGATTCGCTCATGCCTTGGGTTCTCGAAATTGCGCAGACGACGCCGGATTCGTGGGGTTTCGCTTTTCACTCACTCTTGTGTCTTTCTCGCGATTTATTATCATACGAGTAAAGAGGAAGGGGTGGCGTTGACTAGTCAACGAGGAGTGGTATTGCCGACGATGCCGTTAATGGAGGTTAGTGATTTACCGTCGTTGTGTCGGATAGGGATTCGATTCCGCGGTTTGAAGCAGAGAGGGGGGAGAGATATCACATTCCTTCAATTTTAATTTCTTTATTATATACAAGGTAATAATTATTTATTTTTAGGGGTAAAATATGACTTTAACATAATTTAACAACAGAGCTTAACGTCCATCCAAAAATTGGGTTAACAGGCAAGATAAGTCTGGTACAGTGGCCGCACTGAAAATTTTGACGTCTCAGTGGCCTAATTGCAATGTTTGGCAAAGTACAGTGGCTCAAAAGTGTGGTTTGCCTTTTTCTCTAACCGCGAAATGGGCTAAGAAATTTTGAGCAAGAATGGGTCTCCCAATGGTTGGGGATTTTTACCCAAATAAGAATTTGGGTAAGAATCTCTAATGGAGATATCCTAAATTATCATGCAATCCATAGGAACTTGTTTCAGAGACATTTCTAAGTAAACTCGTAAATTTTATGCCTTAATTGAAAAGACATAAATAAATCAATTATGTAAAAGATACATAAATATTTAATTGAAGGTTGAAATCTTACTTCAAGGATAGGTGATTTAATGCTATTAAAGATACAATTGTTCGTTTATAAACTTTCCTTTTAAGCTTAAATACTTTTACTCCCCCGTTCTAGATAAATATTATTTTATCATGTTTCACTTTAAGAGTTTACTTACAAAAATGATTTTACAATTTCTATATAATTTCATCCTTAGACTCCATTTAGTAGATACTTACTCCGTGAATTGAATTAGTTTCTCATTTACCATGAAAGATTATATTATTTAGGAAAATGAACATAGCCGGTTCTGAGAAAGTGTGAGAGGTCCCAACTACTCAAGGCCCCTAAATTTGGAGGGCACGGAAACATACACACATATATAGACTTATTTTTCTATACATAATTACTAATATGATATTTGGGCTTCTTTTTTTATTTTTTGAGGGGAAAAATTAGGTTGCTTTCCAAAAACACAATTGACTTACATATTTATAATATTAATATAATTTAGGCCGCTATTTTTATCATTAAAAAAATAAGGGCTCAAAGATTAGACTTAACTTATTTAGGTCATGCTTTAGCGAAAAAGAAAAACGAAAATAAATATTAAGAGTTCCTTAACATTAGAATTCTTCGGTTCATTTTCTACATAACTCTCTCATTCTTAACGTCAGAATTCTAATAGTTAATCTCTCTACCTATCTCTCTTTTAAGTTTCTCTTTGGTAGCTTGAGTCTGCTTCTTTGATCTCTCTAATTACAATAAGAATCAAAAACAAAAAAGATAATTGAATTCTTTTATGTATGTTTGAAACTCAAAAATTTAATAGAACTTAATTTTGGCTAAGTAATTTATTATTGTATAGATTAGATATAAATTTTGTGTAAACTTGTATGATTAAATAATTATATTATAGCTTTATAGTTACACGCACACACATTATTAAATATTGTCTAACGTATTGGGGGTCTTTTTTTTTCTTGTTTTTCACGGATTCTTAAAAAGTTAGACCAGCTCTGATCATGACTAATTAACTCTTTTACGCTTTTATAAACTATCCAAGATTATTTTTGGTATGTAATATTATTGTTACGAGTAATAGATATTTGTATATGTCATTTAGTGTGTATTGTAATTTTGTATCCGTAATTTTGTTTGTAGGTACATTGTGATTATATATTTGTAATTTTATGATTTTGTATGATAGTGTAATAAACCCAATTTTATTTACATAGGTACTTAATACAGCACCTATAAAATGCTTAATACAGCACTTTTGAAAAGTGCTTGACAAAAATACACTTTGCGTGATTTAATTTTTTAGTTTTTTTATTAAATTTAATTTAACAAATTTTAAATTAAAAATATTTTAAACACAATTAATTTTTTAATTAATTTGATTTAGTTACTAAACACAATTAAATTACTAATTAATTTGATTTAGTTACTAAGTGAAAAATTATCTCTGAGTATAAATATTTTAAACACATTTGCATATGCATTTTTCTCTCGGTCAAAATTTCAATCAGTTAAAACTTCCAAAAAGTCTACCAATTTAAAAGCAAATCGGCAAAAAATGTGTTGAAAGGTGGATATGGATGATAACGATGATGTTATATTTACCACTGACGCAACCTTTACGGTAATCTTTACTTCTAATTATTTGATTTTTATCTCCAAATGTTAAATTTTTATCTGTTAATTTATTTTTTAAATGTTTAAATAAAAAATAATAAAAAATGAAATAGGGGAATGAGTTTGGGCCCGGTTGGGTGGCAGTCCAAATGGGTGGGGGTATGGGTTTGGGACTGGTTGGGTAGCAGTCCAAAATGGGCGGAAGGTTTGGGCCTGGTGGGGTGGCAGTCCAAATGGGGGGTATGGGTTTGGGACTGCTTGGGTAGCAGTCCAAATGGGGGGATGGGTTTGGGCCTGGTTGGGTGGCAGTCCAAATGAGAGGGTATTGGTTTGGGACTAGTTGGGTAGCAGTCCAAATAGGTGGGTTTTGTATTTTTTTTAATTTAAACCTAATTCAAATCAAATTAATTATTAAATTTAAAATTAGCTAATTTAAATTTAATAAAAAACAAGAAAATTATATTTTAGCTAATTTAAATTTAATAAAAAAACAAAAAAATAATTACGTAAATGGTATTTTGGTAAAACATTTTTCAAAAGTGATGTATTAAGTATTTTATAGGTGCTGTATTAAGTGTGCCCTTTTATTTATGATAATATCAACTACATTACTAGTGTGAGAACCCTGTTTGCGACCTGTCCTCGCGATTGTAAAGCGAGAGGTTTGGAAACTTTGAGCATGTGAAATATATTCGGCCTCGTCGTGGACTTTAAATGTATGTATACAGAGTCGTCACCTTTATTTTAAGGTTAAACAGAGAGAAACCAAATGTTACCAAAAAATGTAGGTTCGGAGGCTAAGTTATGAGTCGGGAAGGGGTTAAGCAACCAACTCGCCCTTTCTCTTTTCCTCTTTCTTTTTCTTTCTTTTTCTTATTTATTTATTTACTACTATATTTATTATTATTATTATTATTATTATTGATATTAAGGAATTCTAATGGGTTGGACCAACAGTCTAAAAAAACTAATAGGGTATACTAAGCCCACTAATAATGTACATCAAGCCCACACAATTTCAAGTGTACTAGGCCCAAATAATTTTTAAGCAAGCCTAAATGTTTAGTAAATAAAATCTAATTAAATAATAACAACATTTTATTTTATTTTAGGAATTTTGGGTATATTACACTATTATTCATTTGCGTAATGGATAATAGCCTAAGGCTCCGGTTATTTCACGGAAAATGATTTTCAGAAAACTTTTTCCTCATTTTCCGGTGTTTACTAGCCTTAGGAAAATACAGTCAATGTAAAAGATTTTTTGAGTCATCGGAAAATCAAACATTTTTTTTCCGGAAAATAACATACAGATTTATTTTCCGTAAGTCATTTTTCGAATGTTCGAGCATTCCTCGCGCCTTTCCACAATTACACATATTTATATGCACGCACAATATTTTACTCAACAATTAAATTATTTAGAAATGTGAATGGAGTTTGTGCACATTATTTATAAATTATAATTTTAATAAATACTCACTACGTTCTAAAATTAGTGTCTACTATATTGTTTAAGGATGTCCTAAACCTTATCCATTTTATTTTTTAAAACATTTTTTTTCATATCGATTATCAAGTTTTTATATGTATTTGTGAAATTGAAAAAAAATGAACATTATTGATTTGACACCATTAATGATAAATTGAGGGTTATTAAAAGAAAATTACTTAAAGTTCAACACTATTTTATATTCAATATATGTATTAATATTAGAATATATTTTTTATATTTATTCATTTATTGTTTTCCGTTACATTTTCTGTACGTTTGTCAAACATCCGAAAATGTTTTCCGACATAATTTCAAAATATTTACCAAACACCTGAAAATGAAATCTTTTCATTTTTCCAGAAATCATTTTTCAGAAATCATTTTCTGAAAATCATTTTTCGTGCAACAAACAGAGCCTAACTCAAAGCTATCCATTAACATTAACACCCAATTGTCACCCATACGTCTAACTCCCCCTTTATATAAGTTCTAGGTAATCTATTTATTTTTTATAAAAATTCTTGGTAGTCTATTTAATTATTTATTTATTTTGTTTCGTCGGGTATTCGGATACGGGACACCCGAAAGTTTGCTAACAAGTTTTAGCACTTCCATTTTCAAATTTTAAAAATATGGTGAAGTCAGAACAGCTTCTATCAGTTGATTTATGTGCTTAATGGTAACTTAGCAAAAATTATCCCCAATATAACTCTCACCATTTTACTGTATCTATACATATATAAAAGGTGATGAACAAATAATAGAAATATCTCACCAAAATTTACATTCTAAATTTGAAAACAATTTTGTTTTAATTCAAGAGTCATTTTTGTCTTGGTATTTGAGAGTACTTGATATTGTCATCATAATTTTAAGTACATAAATTAATTCAAAACCCTTTCACATTTCTATTTATATTTAGTCAATTGAATTTTTTATAGTAATAAACTTCCGGCCTCCTTACATTCAATATTCAATAGTATTAAAAAATCTAGATTTTTTTTAAAAACTACAGAAACTGCAAGGAAATAAACGTAGATATTTATTTTAATGACTGGATTATATAACAAATTATCATTGAATTGTGAATAAATACAATATTGAAAAAATTACAAGAACTAACTGTCAAATTAATAAATTTATTTTGTCATTTACAGTTACATTCAATAATATAGGGGATAGTGTTTTTTTAATGACTAAATTATACAATAGAATATCAAATTAATAATAGCAATATAAAAACAATTACAATAATTATACATCAAATTAATTAATTAATTCAGTTGTATATGGACACACTGGGAGATGCACATCCGTATGGCTATTCAAATATCAAGCAGTTTTACAAACCACTGTAAATTTGTTGCAGATGAAGTGTTGTTTATTACAAGGATCAATAGACAAACAAAGAATATCCAACTGTGAAATGAAACTCTTATAAGTATGACTAAGTATATTCGTCCGACCAACCATAGTGGAATCAACATTGAAATTGAGGCAGTTGATAGAGCACAGTATTCAGACGTTAGTTCGACTTGACAAATGAGATTATTTTTTTGAGATGGAGAGAGTATAATTATTTTCTAGAGTTATTATGACAATGTTACGGTGATCACCTTCAAAATAAAGTCAAAGGTTTTTTGTTTGACCAATTTCTAATGATAAGTGTTCCATATAAATAACTGATACATATACTAATAGTAATCGTACACGTTCGACGACCAATGTTGTTTTTAAGTAAATTTTCTAAAAAATAATATTTTTTACATAATATAATTCTTTATAATTAACTATTAAGTTAAACTTTTTTTGTCTTTATGTTTTAATAATTTGTTCAACTTTCATATAGTGTTGTCACTAAAATTTAAATATTGTTGTATTATTATAGATTTTTATATATTGTGCATCACACGAGGGATTTTCTAACACAACCCTTAAAATTTAATTTTTTTTTGTGTTGTCGATTTATCTAAAGTTACTAATCCTAGGGCCTTCAAATTTCGTTATGTGACAGTGATAATTGTGATAATCGTACATTTTCAAATAGAAATGTTGTATATAAAGAAATATTTCAAAATTTATAATAACTTTTTCAAATTTATATGATTTTCATCTTTAATTTTACTATTTATTATTTTTTGTTTATTTTCTTCATATTAAAGTTTTTAAATATATATTACTCAACTTTAATTGAGTATATGAATTTAAACATATGTACAAATCGTACAACGCACGGGAGCATCACTAGTAATACTATACATATGACTTATTTGCTAGTCGGGTAGGGATAAGTAGTACCATTAAACTCAGTACTATTAATGCCCCTACTATTAATTCTCACTTGTATATAAGGGGTAGTTTTGAGATTAAATATGTTAGTCTCAAATTTTCTTAGGAAGATGCTAATAATACCATCCTCTCCTTGGCATAATTAGCGGAAAAATAATTTATCCGGATAACTCGTACTATTAAATCAGATCACATATTACATACAAAGTATAAGACAACTCGACTTATTAATATTATCCGACCTTAATTCTGGCTATCAAATAACGCCTTAAATTTCAAAATTAAAATATGTAATTATAGTTATATATATATATATATATATATATATATATATGATTACTATATATTTTGCTTCTTGGACATACCAAAAAAATATTTGGTCCTTGAGGTTTAAAGCATATTAATGCGGTCCTTCAACTTATTTTTTTGGATTAATCCCCCCCCCTCCCTTCACCACCGTTACCCTTACATTTTTCGTCAAATATTATGTCAAATATCAAAAAATACCCTTCAAAGTTTAATACGAGGAGTAAATATATCAATTCAAAAAGGAGTATCTTCGATACTTGTTCTCTGGTTTTATGCCGCAAACACCCTCAAATACTGCAAAAATTATCTTTCTTATCAAGCAATCACACAGTGAAGTACTAAATAGGTCTCCCACTCTCCCTTCTCAACAAAACTCAAAACCCAAATGTTTGTTCCTTATGCTCCTTCATCGTCATCATCAAAGGTACTACTACCCTTCATTCGCAAGCACGTTGTCTCTCCCCTTTCGTTTATTTAATTTCACCAGTGCACATTCTTACTCTACACTCTCGAAAACCTTAGTTCATAAAATCACAATAGCATTTCACCGAGATAATTTAAACCAATTACACCGCTCGTCTCTCTCGGATGTACAATCCCACCATGTCGAACCAATTCTTTTTAGCTTTCGCATAAAACCCACTTTAGCAATTAGGTTCTTTGACTGGTCTGAACAGTTCACTACAAGAAAATAGAGCAATTGAAACGGAAAATTCTGTTGCAAAAAATGAAAATCCGTTACAATTAGATGATTGAAACGGAAAAAGTTTGTTGCTGTTAGGATCGGAAGGTAGTAATATGAGGATTATAACTTCTAAATTATATGGAGAGGAATAGAGTAGGAGATGTATAAGAGAAGACTTAGAAATATATTTCACACATCTTGGCTATTACATCAAGGCCATATTTATACTAGAGTGATGAACATTCTAGACTCAATCATTAACTAGAACATAAATAAGGGAAAACAAAAAGACTCATAGGAAAACTAAAAGACTTTGGAATATGAAAAACATGGCTGAATTGATTAGCACATTAATCTCAATACTCCCCCTTAATGTGCTGCCACAACTCCAAGAAGCTCCCTTAATTTATGGAACTTTTCTTTGGGAAGTGCCTTTGTAAAGATATCCGCCACTTGCTCCTCACTCTTGCAATAGTTGAGCTTGATCTCACCTTCTTCAATAGCGTCACGAATGAAATGATGTTTGATAGCAATGTGGCAAGTACGACTATGATAAATTGGATTCTTCGACATAGCAATAGCGGATTTGTTGTCACAAAAAATTGTAGTAGACTCCTTTTGAATCTCTCCAACATCTTCCAAAATTCTTCGCAACCATATAGCTTGAGAAGTAGCTATAGCAATGAAACATACTCCTCAGCATGATTGAGCCACATATTTTTGCTTCTTTGATGACCAAGAAAACATACTTGAACCAAGAGAAAATGCATAGCCGGATGTGCTTTTCATATCATCACCACAACCTCCCCAATCACTATCACAATAACCATGTAACTTAACACTTGCATTCTTCTCATACTTCATGCCAAAATTGGTAGTACCTCTAATGTATCTCAACACCCTCTTTGTTGCCCCAAAATGAATTTGACTCGGATCATGCATAAATCTTGTCAACAAACTTGCAAAGAAACATTATGTCCGGCCTTGTAGCCGTAAGATACAACAACTTTCCAACCAAACTTCTATAAATAGAGGCATCAACCTTCTTTGCATCATCATCTTTCAACAACTTCTCATTCATAATGAGAGGTGTTTCCGTAGGATTGCAATCATCCATCCCAAATTTCGCCAAAATATTTTCAGCATATTTCTTTTGACAAAGAAACACACCATCTTCTTTTTGATAAATCTCCATACCAAGAAAATGATATAGCAATCCCATGTCATTCATCTCATATCTTTTCATCATATCCTTCTTGAACTCAAAGATCATTTTCTCATTGTTACCGTATAAAGCAAATCATCAACATAAAGAGCAACAATAAGAATAGAGTTACCTTCGGTCCTCACGCACAAAGTTGGCTCACTTTTGCTCTTTGGAACCCCTTTGAGCAAAATATGAGTCAATGTTGCTGTACCAAGCACGAGGTGCTTGCTTCAACCCGTACAATGCCTTCTTCAACTTGTACACCTTCTCTTCTTTGCCTTTTTTGTACGAAACCTTGTGGCTGCTCCACATAGATCTCTTCCTCCAATTCTCCATTCAAAAACGCAGATTTGACAACCAATTGATAAAGCTTCCATGATTTTTGGGCTGCTATGGAAATAATAGCTCTAATCGTATCAAGACGAGCCACCTGCAAATGTTTCATTGTAATCAATTCCGGCTGTTGTGTATAGCCTTTAACAACCAACCTTGCCTTCTTTTTGTTGATAGATCCATCCGGATTCAGCTTTACCTTGAACACCCATTTCACTCCAATGATCTCCTTGTCATTCGGCTTCTCAACTAGCTCCCAAGTCTTGTTCTTCTCTATGACATGAATCTCCTCTTCCATGGCTTTTCTCCAATCTTCCTCCTTGTCGCCTTCTTCAAAATTTTCAGCTCCAAGACACAAAAATTGCATCTTTCATAAATATCACTCAAATCCATCAATCTTATTGGGGTTTTGGGAGAAGATGAACTTGATGTTGGACTTGAACTTGAACTTGCCGAAGAGCTAGAAGATACATGTGGTCGCTAGGTGGACTTGAATGAACTTCAACCTCACCATTTTCTTCTTCAAGATCTTCATCATCATCATCTATAAGAGCTATACTCTTCTCAACTTTTTTGTTCTTCCAATCCCAAGAAGCATTCTCATCAACCAACACATCTCGGCTAATAAGAACTTTGTTGTCTTTCAAGCTCCAAACTCTACCCTTTTGACATGGTACTATACCCAATAAAGATACATACTTCACTAGCTTCATCAAGCTTCCTTCTCTTTGTTTTGGAACTTGAGAATAACAAATACTCCCGAACACCTTCAAGTGCCTCAAGGATGGCTTTCTCCCACTCCAAGCTTCAAATGGAGTTTTGTTGTACAAAGCTTTTGTTGGACTTCTATTAATCAAATACACAGCTGTATTCACGGCTTCACCCCAAAACTCTTTGGCAAACCCTTTGCATGAAGCATAGACTTGCCCATTTCTTCCACCGCTTGATTCTTCCTTTCGCTTACTCCGCTTTTGTTGAGGAGTATAACGAAATGAGAGCTGCCTATCAATGCCTTCATCTTCACAAAACTTGTCAAATTCATTGTTATTATATTCTTTTCCTCTATCACTTCTAAGGAATTTAATAACATGACCACTTTGTTTTTCAACTAGAGCTTTAAACTTCTTAAAAATATAAAACACCTCAGATTTTTGTCTCATGAAATAAACCCAAGTCATGCGAGTATAGTCATCAATAAAAAGAATGAAGTATCTATTACCGCCATGAGTTGGATTCTCCATAGGACCACACACGTCCGTATGAATCAGCTCCAATTTTTCCTTGGCACGCCATGCACCGCCTTTTGGAAAAGATTGTCGATGATGCTTCCCAAGAGCACATCCTTCACAAACTTCATGGATCTCCTCAATTTTTGGAAGGCCTTGAACCATGTTCTTTGTTGAAGTAGCTTGAGGCTATGAAAATTCAAGTGCCCAAGCCTTTTATGCCACAACCACGAATCTTCAAGAATGTGAGCTTTTAAAGCTACATTTTGAACATACTTGAAGACAAGTGGGAAACTCCGGTTTCTCTCCATCTTGATAGAAGCAACCAATTCTTGTGCACCATTTTTATCATAAATCATGCAACAATTATCTTTGAAATTCACCATGTATCCATGCTCCACAAGTTGCCCAACACTCAATAAATTTTGATCCAACTCCGAACAAGTAAAACATCATGAATTAACTACCTTTCTTCGCTTGCACACGAATCGCACCCTTTCCTTGCGCCTTTGCCAATGCTCCATTGCCCATCTTTACTTGTGAGTCTATGGAAGTATTCATAGCCACAAAAATTGATTTGTCTCCGTCATGTGATTGCTACAACCGCTGTCCACGTACCACACATCTTTCTTGTACTCGGTTGCACTTTGACAAGCATAGAACATGTTACCTTCACCTTCTTTCTCCTCCAAGAAATTAGCTTTTTGCTGCGGTATTTTCACCCTACAATCCTTCTCTTTGTGGCCAAATTTTTCACACCGAAAACACTTCGGTTTACCCTTGAACCAACAATCTTCGGAACTATGGCTGTTTTTCCCACAAGTGTTACAACTTTGGGAAATCTTGGAATTTCCTCCACGAACAAAATTCTGTCTTCCTCCACCTCTTGAGCCTCTACCTCGACCTCTACCTTGGCCGCTACCATATCTACCTCCTCTAAATGACTCCACCATTCTTTGATCACTACTTTCACCACTTTTCTCAACATCTTTCGAGCCAAAATTCAACTTAGATTGGAAAGCACTCTCATCAGATTTTTCAGAGTGTCTTTCTAATCTCTTCTCATGAGCCTTCAACGAACCCATCAAATCTTGAACCGTCAACGAAGAAAAATCTTTTGTTTCTTCAATAATGGACACCATACCATCAAATTTAGGAGGCAAACTAACAAGAATCTTTTCAACAATTCTACTATCTGGGACAACTTCACCAAGCCCTCTCATTTGATTAATGATATTCATCATCCTTGTATAATAATCTTTAACACTTTCAGAATTTTTCATTTTCAAATTCTCCAACTCTCTCCTAAAACTTTGAATATTGACATTCTTTACCTTCAAATCGCCTTGGAACTCCTTTTGAAGAATCTCCCAAGCTTCTTTCGCCTTTGTTGCTCTCATAATTCTAGAAAACAACTCCTCCGACACACCTTGTTGTAGAAACGAAAGAGCCTTTGCATCCTTCTTTCGATCCTCCTTCAATTTCTTCTTTCCTGCATCCTCCAACTCTGCTACATCTTCGGGTTCTTCAAACCCCTCTTCAATATACTCCCACAAATCTTTGGAAATGAAGATTGTTTTCATCTTCACGACCCAGTGGTCATAATTCTCACCGAAAAATATAGGGATAGTTTCACTCGAGTTAGTCATTCTAGACTCACACACTTTTGGATAATTTTTGGGATAAAACTACCTTCTACATAACAGAAGCTCTGATACCACTTGTTAGGATCGGAAGGTAGTAATATGAGGATTATAACTTCTAAATTATATGGAGAGGAATAGAGTAGGAGATGTATAAGAGAAGACTTAGAAATATATTTCACACATCTTGGCTATTACATCAAGGTCATATTTATACTAGAGTGATGAACATTCTAGACTCAATCATTAACTAGAACATAAATAAGGGAAAACAAAAAGACTCATAGGAAAACTAAAAGACTTTGGAATATGAAAAACATGGCTGAATTGATTAGCACATTAATCTCAATAGTTGCAAATTCGGTTTGGAAAACGCTCGTTGCAAATTTTATTTAACCGTATGTATTCCGTTGCATGATATTGCAACGAAAACCGAGCGTTGCAATTTCAAAATTTTCGGTTGCAAATGTGCTTCCAAGGGCAGTTGACGTCCGTTGCAAATAGCAACTAATTTTTTTTGTTGCATTCTTGCAACAAACCTTTTTCGTTGCATTCTTGGACCAGACTTTTTTTGTTGCATTCTTGCAACAGACTTTTTTGTTGCATTTTTTGTTACATTCTTGCAACGGACTTTTTCGTTGCATTTTTGCAACAGACTTTTCCATTACAGTGTTTATATATTTCTGTTGATAGTTCGTAATTGAATTTTTTTTTAAATATTATTGCAGCAGAAGATACCGTTGCAAAATTTATATCATAAAATATTTGTTTTTACAAATAATGGATATATATATATATATATATCGTACCTGATTGAACATTTCATATTTCACATTTTACAAAAAAAATAAATCTAAAATCAAATATTTAAAACAACTCAAGTTTAAACATTTAATTCAAAAGTCATTGTCGAAGTGTCGGATTACATGAAAGTGTGGAGAATGTTGAGAGCCTCCAAGTGACTAACAAAAGACATTGTCTAAATATCAAACTACATAGACATTGGTGGAGGTGTTGGGCTCTAAGTGACCAATTTCCTCTTGCATTAGCTTGAAATCAGCTTTGATTTGATCCATTTCTGTAGCATTGTCAGCTTGTATTTGTTTTTGAATATATTCCCTCACTTGTTCTACTCTTTCACAAAGCTTATCTTGAAATTGTTGGGTTTGTGTGAAATCTTCATTTACACTTCCATGTGATGAATAACTTGCGCTGCCACTGCCATTCAAGATCTTTGATGCAGAAACCAACGAACCAAAGTCATACAAACAATTTTTCGCAACACCACTAGATGCATCAACCCAAGCTGTGGGATCGAAATCTATACATTTCTTTCGAGCAGTATAATCCTCCTAAAATATTAAAAAGTAATATTATAACTAACTTTTCAACTTGAGTTTTAAATAATATTATGGATATTGAGATTAATGATACATCTATAAAAAATGAAATGCTCAAAGTAAATTCGTAAAAAAGATTAAGTATCATAAATAAACTCACAAAGATTTTTTTTTTACTTAGCATCCAAAAATTTGCCCGTTCCTTTCCTTTTCTTATGGGTTCTCAGGAAAACATCATCTTGTTTTATCACTTTATCAGGATTCTCCTTTATCTATAATGACAAAGAAAATAAACAAGTTAAGTAACGACATTGTACACAAATGCAATGGATGTCCACAGAGACGATATAAAACTCATTGAATAAATGGGGAAAGATCCAGCGCATTGAATAGCTGAAGGAAATAAGTGTAGCCCAGACATTAACAAGCAAAACAAACAACTCAGCCCAACTCAGCCCAACTCAGCCTTAGTCCCAGGTCAGCACTTCCACCATTCAATCCGAACTGTAGCAAGGTCATCACACATACCACATTCATCTATATCTTTTTTTTTATCACGGATGTCCATGTAAGCTTTGGTCTTCCCCAGTTCCCCTTCCCCTTCCCCTACTTCTAGTCTGGTTGATGTTGACGCACTTGCACTTCCTAATGGGTGCACTAAAATTTTATCAGCTATTGGGACAACTTTCAGTCTCTCATGTTTAAAATAGAACAATGGAAAATAAATTGGTTACATGAAGCTTCCACAGAAACATTAATGCGGCAGTAACTGATATAAACAACTTTTTGCAGGTAGCATCACTTCATCAAACACAAACAATAGGAACACCGATATTGAAACATTTGATCTAATTTCTCCTTCTCAAAACTCAAAATTCATGAAAGTAAAGTCCAACGTAGGATGGATGGACCATAAATTTTTTGAGAGTGAAATTTGATTATCAGTATGACCAATATTATGCTAAAACCATGTTTCAAAATGATAGTTGTGTGTGTACTTATTTTATAAGTTCCAACAGTTCATAGATTGGAATTGGGAAAATTATGAGAATTAAAAAGAAAGAAAACTAATGAACTGGCCAGAAGATCGGACAATCAACCACCCACAGTTTGTAAAGTCTGAAAGTTGCAAACCTTTGACCTCGGTATTGGCTTAAGGAAAAAGGAAGAACTTTTCCGCCAGGGCCAACTAAGTTCAAAGCAACGAAGCGACTTGGAAAAGGGAAGAGTTACAAGAAAAAAAAATCTACAAAATTTCAAACTTAAAGCTTACCAGAAATACTCATTAAAATCATCGTAATTTCTCCAGTCTGAATGAGGAGCTCGTCCATTATCATTGTTCCCAGCTTCCTGCATGCACCAGCTAATTAGTCTAACAGCACTTTCCACAGTATAATGGTTCGTTGGATTTGGTAATCATGGAATTCATACAATTTAAGCACTTGCATTCATATCTGCCTGCGCGTGTCTGACAAGCTTGATTTTTCCAGAGAATAAAGTAGATATACAAAGCAACAGTGATCTCAAACAATAACCAGATTACGTAACGTTGAATATTGAAAGTACTGAATGGTCGGACTGATACAAATTACAGAGAGACTTTCCGAGTCTTCAGTACAATCTTTTAGATTGCGGATTAGTAGCATCAACATGATACTTGCAAAGATAGGTATACTCAAAGAGAAGTTAAGGTGCCTAGCATATGCAACAAACTTCACTGAATCAACTAACCTAGTGCGGGAAGTACACCACAACCAAGGGCCAGCAGAAACACCCCCCCAATATACAGAGAAAGGATCTTAAATATTTCAACACCCTTTATTAATGTATCAGTTTCACAAGATAACATTTAAGGGGCCCTATGGATGAATGAGATTCAATTTACACTCCTAATATCAGCATATACTTATATTATTCATAGTTGTCACCTCTCAGCACAAGTTGTCTCCATAATTCCTATCTACCTGGAGTATGCAATCAAAAGTGGTCGAAGTGTCTAGCATTTTCTTTAATGTTGTGATGCTTCCAACTGAATCACTTACCTTAATTATGCTTTTCAATAAAGAGCAGAGCATCATGTACTATCCCATCTCTTCTATGAATCAACATTTTCTGTCCCCCCCCGCCTTTTTTTTCTGATTACTGTCCTTAATGCCTTTCATACGAGGAATTGATATTCCAGAGCAAGCAAAAGTAAGAATGAAATTTCAGCATCAGACATAGAATTACTAATATCAGGATGATAGGAGGCCAAGTTCCACATTAACCCCCAGTTTCTTACCCATTAGTGGCTATGCATCTTTCCACATTAACAGGACTAATCCCCCCAGAGCTATGAAGACTGCATAAGCTTCATGTTAGAAATTGTAGGAGGCCCAAAAGATAGAGTGGCAGCCCATTTCTAATTAAGTTACTCCCTAAGCCCAACTAGCTGGCCCATCTTATTGTGCAGCCTACCCGCCTCTTGTGGTCCAGCCCTTTCTTGGCTTGCGGTTTTGCGGAGGGGCAACCTGGTCTTTTCTCCTTCCCTGTTGTCTCTGATGCTGCCGCCTTATTCATTTATGCTCCGTCCTCGTCTTTTGCTGGTAAGCGAATCCAGAGAGTGAGAGAGAGAAACAGTCTGAGCGATCTAGTGAGATACCTGTGAGTGAGTGGTTATAGAGAGAGAAAACCAAGAGAGAGAGAGACGGCGTGACATCAGTTGTCCGCCCCAGCCTTTCATCCGATTTCATCGGTGCCCTTCTACCTTCTTCTTTGAGCGTCTTTGTGAGCTGTGAGGGAGGTGAGTGACGGTGGCCATATTTCCGTCTTGGGTGTGTCTGTGGCTGGATTCCTCGACTGAGTGAGTTCGCAGTGGCCTCGTACTGTGAACCTCGGTTTTCTTCTCCTTCTTCGTTCTTACCTGGTTTGAGTTGCCGGGAGTGGGTCACGCTGTTTGGTGGCTTTGACCTTAGGGTGGTGGGTTGGTTCCCGGTCGAACTTCGTTGGTGGACAATGGCGTGTGAGAGGGTATCGAGCTTTGTTGAGATGCTTAGCCGAGGTCTCCGGCACACATGACGGCGAGTCGTGCTCTGACACGGCGTCGTTGATAAGCTCTCAATCGGTGGCTTGTTTTTCGGTAGCTCTTTAATCGCTAGTTATCTTATTAGTTTATAAGTTATAGTTATTACTTGTTTAAGCTCTAGCACGCTTCTGCTTTAGTATTGCTCTGCTTTTACGCTCGGTTCCTTAGTTGTTCCTTGGATTGATCTTCACAGGTGTATTTCGCCACCGTTTAGTCCATAAAGCGCTTGGAGAAATACTTGGGGTGTTCCGAATATTAGTAATTTATTTCTTTTTGTACCTTAAGTGATTAAAATGTTACCCCCATCCCGGTTGTAACGTTATCCGCTTTATTTTAATGGGTCTATTGTTCGGGTTAACTCGTTTACGTATTTGGAACAACTCACGGCTATAGTTCGTGTGGCGGTGCAACCGCACAACAAGGTATCGAGCCACGTTCTTGTTCCCGTACTGTGAATCGGTAGAGTCCCTTCAATCCAATATTTAGAAACTCTTCCCTAGAGTTTCTTGGTGAGCTTCGTTTACCCTGCTTAATAGATTGTTTATTTGTGCTTGGGTTTGTTGCTCTATTCCAGATCTGTTTAAGTGCTCTTTTTTCTCTTCACTTGTTTATAACTGCCTTAGTTGATCTTGCTTCCTTTTATTTTGATATCTGTTCTGTGTTGTTATTTGGTGTTCTGCCTGTTTCTGGAAAATCTTTTGGAATGGCAACTTCTTATGGCTTAGGACCTTTTAACGGAAAAACTGACTTTTCAATTTGGCAACAGAAAATGAAAAGCATTTTGATAAAAGAGAAAGTTTTTAAAGCCATAACGCATAACTTTCCAAAAGATGCTTCCGAAGATACTATTCGCGAAATGGACGAAAGTGCGTATGCTTCTCTTATTCTGAATTTGTCTGACTCTGTGATGCGTAAATGTGGAAAACATAAACACGCCAAAAGTCTTTGGGAAAAATTAGAAGAAATTTACTTTGAGAAAACTTTGCCTAGTAAAATTCATCTTCTTGAAAAGTTTTTCAGTTTTAAGTTAGACTTAAACAAAGACATGGAGGACAACATTGACGCATTCACTAAGTTAGTAGGGGATATTAAACAAACCGGAGACGAACATATAGATGATTATACCTCAATCGTGCTTTTAAATGCGATACCTGAATCTTATGCCGACATGAAATCTGCGATTAAGTATGGTAGAGATAACATCACACTTGATACGGTGATTACTAGTCTGAAAGGCAAAGAATTAGATTTAAAAGCTGCTAGGAAAGGTAAATCTAGTTCCGGTGAGGTTAATATAGTGAGAGGACGAACTTTGGAAAGAAACAGTGGACAAAAGAACAATCAAAATCAGAATCAGGGAAAGAATTAAAACTCCGGAAATGGTAGGAATAGGAGCAAGAATAGATCAAAATCTAGAACTAAAGGCCGTAAATGCTATAATTGTGGAGAGATTGGACACTTTAGGAATGATTGCCCTAATCCTAGGAAGAAAAATGCGAACCATAACCAACAAAATGACTGCAATATGGCTTCCAATAATGATGGTAATGCTGAAGTTTTTATGGTATATGAATTATATGATGAGACTGTGAATTCTGTTCATTCTATGCCTGCATGCAAAAATGAATGGTTGTTAGATTCTGGTTGTACTTATCATATGTCACCATTTAAGAATGTTTTTACCACGTATAAAGAATTGGAAACTGGATTTGTCTCCATGGCATAATGAAAGAAAATGTCAAATTGTTGGTATTGGTGATGTTTGTCTTCAGTTTGATTTTGGAAATTGTTTGACCTTAAAAAATGTTCGACATGTTCCCGATTTGTGTAATAACTTGATTTCTTGTGCTGCTTTGGAAGATGCGGGTCTTGAGGGTAAATGGGGAAATGGGTTTATGAAAATTCTTAAGGGTTCTTTGGTGATTGCTAAGGCTGAAAAACGCCGAAATCTTTATATTTGCTCTGCTATGCCTATGTCTTGTTATGATAATTGTGTGAATCTTGCTAAAGAAGATAAAACTGAATTATGGCATAAAAGACTAGGTCACATGAGTTCTAAAGGACTTGAAATCTTAAACAAAACCGGAGTGTTTGGGAAGGATAAGATTTCGGAATTGCCCTTTTGTGAAACGTGTGTGATGAGCAAACAAAAGCGAGTGAGTTTTCCCCCTCCCCCTAACCCTAAAAGGTTTTCTTCAAAACGCGCCTTAGAATACATACATGCGGATGTGTGGGGTCCCGCGAGTGTTCCAATGCACGGTGGTAATCGTTATTTTTTGTCGATCATTGATGATTTTTCGAGAAAAGTGTGGTTGTTTTTGATGCAAAACAAATCGGATGTGTTTGAGAAATTCAAGAATTGGAAAACTTTAATTGAGAACCAAACAGGTTTAAAAATTAAGACACTTAGGACCGACAACGGGTTAGAATTCTGCAATCATGACATGGATAGTTTTTGTGTGCAAAACGGGATTGAGAGGCACAAGACCGTGCCTTACAACCCCCAACAAAACGGTGTCGCGGAGAGAATGAATCGAACCCTTCTTGAGCGTGTGAGGAGTATGCTTGCGTCGTCGGGTCTCCCTAAAAAGTTTTGGGGATAGGCAGTTTTGACTGCCGCTTACCTCATAAATAGGTCCCCGTCCGTTCCCTTACATGGCCGTTGTCCTGAGGTGGTGTTTTCTAGTAGGGATGTAGATTTCTCAAACTTGCGTGTTTTTGGTTGTGCGGCCTATGCCCATAGAAAGCTAGATAAACTTGAACCTAGATCGGTGAGATGCGTGTTTTTGGGTTACCCGGAGGGCGTTAAAGGTTATAGGTTGTGGTTGCGTGAGGAACCAGGTTTCAAAGTGATTATTAGTAGGGATGTGGTATTCAATGAAAATGAATTTCCTTGCTTGACTGTTCCCGCCGAGCCTATCCCTCCCCCGGCTCCCATTATGGTGGAGCATCCCGTAGGATCGAGTGATGCTAGTGACCAATCCGAAAATGTGAATTCTGAAATTGGTGGAAATTCTGAAAATGTGAATGTGGATAATTTGCATGAATTGCCTGAAAATGTGAATATCTGAAATTGAGCATGATATTCCTGAAAATGAACTTGATGAGCAAAATGAAGATAATGAAAATGGACAAAACGAAATTCCTGAATTGGATGATTTGCATGACTATCAACTTGTGCGTGATAGACCTAGACGAATTTCTAGGCAGCCTTCCCGTTTTGAGGATTTTCATATGACTTCATCTGTTTTCGGTGTGTTTGAATCTATTGATAATTCCGAGCCAAAGACTTATAATCAAGCTTTAAAATCTGAAAATTGTAATGATTGGATTAATGCCATGAATGAGGAAATGAATTCGTTACACATTAATCAGACTTGGATTTTAGTGCCTAAGCCTAAGAATTGTTTTGTAGTTTCTTGTAAGTGGCTTTATAAAATCAAGGGTGAATCAGATTCAATTAGGTTTAAAGCTAGATTAGTGGCTAAGGGATTTACTCAAAAGGAAGGAATAGATTACACTGAAATTTTTGCTCCCGTTGTTAAGTTCACGACTGTTAGGATTATGCTTGCTTTGGTAGCTCAATTTGATTGGGAATTGAAACAAATGGATGTTAAAACTGCTTTTTTGCATGGTGATTTGGTTGAAAAAATCTATATGAGGCAACCCGAGGGATATGTAGATAATCAGCGTCCTGACTATGTGTGCCTGTTAAAGAAATCCTTATATGGCCTAAAACAATCTCCTCGCATGTGGAATATTAAATTTGATCAATGCATGCTAGATTTGAAATTTACGCGGAGTGCTTATGATCATTGTTTGTATTTCAAAAATGATAGGAGTGTGCCTGTTTTCTTGCTCATATATGTGGATGATATGCTTCTTATTAGCCCATGCTCTAAATCGATTGAATATGTTAAGAATTGCTTGAGTGCTAAATTTGACATGAAGTATTTAGGCGATGCTAGTAAGATACTTGGCATGAACATAGTTAGAGACCGGAAATTGTCTTTTGTTTACTTGAACCAAATTTCATACGTTGAAAAAATTTTGAGTAAATTTTCGATGATTAATGCTGATTCTGTTGATGTTCCCCTTGCCTCGCATTTTGTGCTTAGTAAAGAGCAGTGTCCGAAAAATCAATTCGAAATGAATCAAATGAGTAGAGTCCCTTACTCCAATGCCATAGGTTCAATAATGTATTTGATGGTTAGTACTCGCCCCGACATTGCTTATGCCATTAGTTGTCTTAGCCGTTACATGTCGAACCCGGGCTTGCCCCATTGGCATGCCGTTAAGTGGTTGTTGCGATACCTAAAACATTCGATGAACTATGGATTGAGGTTTTTTAAATCCGAAAATGGTGTTAGGTTGGTAGGATATGTTGATTCAAACTATGCCAATGATAAAGACCATAGGAAATCGACCACGTCTTATGTGTTCACCCTTTGCGGTTCTTGCGTTAGCTGGAAGTCCCAACTGCAATCCGTTGTGGCCCTGTCCACAACCGAGGCCGAACACATAGCCATAACCGAGTGTATCAAGGAAGCCCTTTGGTTAAAAGGTTTGATTTCTGAAATTGGTTTTTTAAAAGACAAGGTGGTAGTTTTTTCCGATAGTCAAAGTGGCATACAACTTTGCAAAAATCCTGTTTTTCACGATAGAACAAAACACATTGATGTGCGTTTTCATTTTATTCGTGATGTTGTTGCTAAGTGCATCATTTATTTGGATAAGATTGACACTAGTTTGAATCCTGCTGATATGAATACCAAGTGCCTTCCTGTTTCAAATTTTTTGAATTGTTTGAAAATTTTGATGTTTGACACCGGTGATCCCGGTAATTGAGGTTGACCCGTTTTTCGTGATTCTCCCCGAAAAATCCATGCTTGTTCTGTGTGAGCAATCATGGTAACTTAGCTTTTTCTGTTTGTGAATTAGCTTCGTTTCTTTAAAATTTTATGCTTCTTTGTGGTTGCTTTAAATTTTGTTTTTTCCCTGCTTTGGTCCTCCTTCGTGTTGGATCAAGTGCAGGGCTAAGGCGATGATGACACCTTTTCTGTTAAATGTCCTTGAGTTCATTGGTTGGAACCGACACTTGCTCCAAGGTGGAGATTGTTAGAAATTGTAGGAGGCCCAAAAGATAGAGTGGCAGCCCATTTCTAATTAAGTTACTCCCTAAGCCCAACTAGCTGGCCCATCTTATTGTGCAGCCTACCCGCCTCTTGTGGTCCAGCCCTTTCTTGGCTTGCGGTTTTGCGGAGGGGCAACCTGGTCTTTTCTCCTTCCCTGTTGTCTCTGATGCTGCCGCCTTATTCATTTATGCTCCGTCCTCGTCTTTTGCTGGTAAGCGAATCCAGAGAGTGAGAGAGAGAAACAGTCTGAGCGATCTAGTGAGATACCTGTGAGTGAGCGGTTATAGAGAGAGAAAACCAAGAGAGAGAGAGACGGCGTGACATCAGTTGTCCGCCCCAGCCTTTCATCCGATTTCATCGGTGCCCTTCTACCTTCTTCTTTGAGCGTCTTTGTGAGCTGTGAGGGAGGTGAGTGACGGTGGCCATATTTCCGTCTTGGGTGTGTCTGTGGCTGGATTCCTCGACTGAGTGAGTTCGCAGTGGCCTCGTACTGTGAACCTCGGTTTTCTTCTCCTTCTTCGTTCTTACCTGGTTTGAGTTGCCGGAGTGGGTCACGCCTGTTTGGTGGCTTTGACCTTGTCCGTGGTGGGTTGGTTCCCCAGTCGAACTCGTTGGTGGACATTGGCCGTGAGAGGGTATCTGAGCCTGTTGAGATGCTTAGCCGAGGTCTCCGACCTGTGACGGCGAGTCGTGCTCTGTACACGGCGTCTGTTGATAAGCTCTCAATCAGTGGCTTGTTTTTCCAGTAGCTCTTTAATTTGCTAGTTATCTTATTAGTTTATAACTGTTATAGTTATTACTGTTTAAGCTCTAGCACTGCTCTGTTTAGTATTGCTCTGTTTCTGTTCTGCTCAGTTCCTTAGTTGTTCCTTGGATTGATCTTCACAGTGTATTTCGCCACCGTTTAGTCCATAAACTGCTTGGAGAAATACTTGGACTGTGTTCCAGAATATTAGTAATTTATTTACTGTTTTTGTACCCCAAGTGATTAAAATGTTACCCCCATCCCCGGTTGTAACGTTATCCGCTTTTATTTTAATCTGGGTCTATTGTTCTGGTTAACTCCGTTTCTGTATTTGGAACAACTCCTGGCTATAGTTCGTGTAACTGGTGCAACCGCACAACACTTCAAACACTTGATCTTTCTGATAATCTCTTCATTAATGAAATTCCCTCTTCCCTAGGTCACTTGAAAAATCCTCCAATACATGTAAGCTTTGAATTCAAGAACTATCTATATAAATTCGATTGATAAATTTTTTTATTATTCTGAAATTTGTTTTTGAACTTGATTTAGGAGGCTTAATAATAACAGTCTTACTGGAGGGTTTCTCTTGCCTTCGTGTAAATTTCTTCACCTTTTTGTAAGTGATCCACATTACTTAACTTGTGAAATGGTTATTCAAGAAGATGTTTTTTTGGTTTGTCTATTTCAGGGATTTGTCTTATAATAACTTCAGTGGCCAGCCCTAAGGGGTGGCCCAGTGGCAGAGTTGGAGCTTTACAAAATGTGAGGTCTCAAGTTCGATCGCTTCTCATGCCCCCTTAAGAGAAAGGTCTACAAAAAAAAATCTTTAAAAACTTCGGTGGCCCTGTTCCCAAATTTCCTTCTAAAACCTTCAAGTAAGCTTAGTCTATATCCACTGAATTTTCTCTTTCCTACATTCTTTCTGCTTTCTAATTTTACCAATCCTACTGTAGCATTGTTGGAAATCCTTTTATATTTGCGACAGGTTCTAAGCAACAGTGCTTTGGAATGACACTTATGCCTATATCCATGACTTTGAATAGTACACAAAGTATGAACAATGACCTTTGATGCATAGTTCCCCGCATTTCTCGATTTACTTTCAACACCAATATTAATTTAACTTTTGATCCCCTTTAAGTCCGTTGTTAAATTTATCTTGTATTAGTGCTTACATAATTCTATCTGAAGCTCAGTTGTTAATGAAATACGCAATTCTTAATGAAATACGAAATTCTTAATCAAGAACATGGCATGCTTCCCTAACACGTACAAATATCTGACAAAAACTGATCTGCTACAACTAGTATTAAGAAACCCATTACAAATTCCTCCCGTACAATCTGAAGCAGTTGCAGAGAATTAAGAAAGCTGTAAATTGAGCAAACAACCATTGACTTGAATTTGACAAAAGGTAAGATTAATGGCTACGAAGAAAGAAAAGAGAAGCATTATCATCACACTAACTGATCTTTGGTCATTTTTAATGGAAGCAAGAAATTCCATTGAAAGTTAATCAAAAATAAAGAATTTCATCAAGTTACTGAATCATGCTACTTTTTATTGAACATGCAGCTTCAATTTTATTCATTTAATGTGGTTTTGTCAAGTTTCACAACTTCAATTCAGAAAGGCACACGTTTCGTACATATATTAATATTAATATATAGAAAACAACAAGAAAAGAACAAAGCAAAACACTTATAAAAAATAAGACTAGTAGAAGAATAAAATTGTGGAAAATACATGTATCAAGGAGGCAACTAGCGTCATTTTCAACTCCAAATACCTACATCGAGGAGGCAATTAAGATTAGAAAGAAGCTGATTGGAATCAATCTGCCAAACGGATTACGCAATGTTCATTAAAAAAAATGTCTCCGTGTCCAACAATCAAAACTAAAACAGATTACCAACAAAAACTGGAACAACAATATGAAACCCGAATGAAAAATAAACCACCCTAAATAATCATTTCAAAATTATAATAATTAAGGTCTAACCATTGTTTAAACTTCCAAAATCACAAAGAGTCACACACTGCAACCAGGTTAATCGAAGTTCTATATCTTTCCCTCTAAATCATCATGTCAAACAAATAAACACTAACAATAAGGGATAATCAAAAAGTTGTCTTTCCCTCTAAATCAATGTTCCTCAAATTTTTTAGGGTTACGAAGGGATTTGAGTTTGTAAAGGGATGAAATCGTGAACGCCCTTTACAAAGTAGCAGAGAGAGATAGAGAGAGAGAATACCTTCTTCAATTCCGCGGAGATGGAAGGAAATGGTCTTTGGGTGTAGGAGGAGAAACCGGCACAATGAATTCTTCTGGAAGGAGACGGACCAGTGGAGAGAGATCGAGAGCGGAGTGAGAGAATGATTTTTGGGATTTTGTTTGTCTAGGTTAATTGGGTTGCAAATTTGTAGGAAGGTTTCGTAATTTCATTAAAATAAAAATTATATATTAATGCTTGCAACTGAAATTGAAACAAAAAATTGAAACCAAAGTTTATCAGTTTCAAACATGGTTGCAAAATTGGGCGCCATTCTTTGCTCCAATTTTTGCCTGAAATAGGACGCGAGGGAAATGAATTTCCATTGCTTATGTGGTAGTTTCATTGCAATTTTCGCTGCACAATTTTTAAATTGAAACTGATCTCTATTCGGTTGCGAAATTCCGTTTCAATTGTCATGTTTTCTTTGACGTTGGGTTAAGCAAGTCAATTAGACTTGTCTTGGGTATTTGTATCATGCTTGTAACTCTAGTATTATTAAACTTGTAGTTTTTGTATCAAGGCTTGTTCTTGTAAAGTATAATGTAAAACTTCTATTTTCACAATTGGTTCACTTATCTTTAGACTTCCACTGAGCATCTCATTAGTTCTTATTTTCTTTCGTTGTTTCTCCGGTGTTAAGCCATTGAGGTGTTTATAGTATGAATGGTTTAGTTGTTGGGTTCCGGTTCTAAATTCACCGATGACTTGGTTAAATTGTTTTAAAATGTTTTATCAGGTATCAAAGTTTTTAAAATTCTGACCTTTTTGGTGCCGAGTTGCTTTACGTATATAATGTTACGTCACGTTAGTTTTAATAATTGAGTCCTTGCATGAATTGTAGTCCTATTTGGACAGCTTGACTCGCGATTCCTCCTCAGGGTCTGGGTCGGGTCGTCACAGTAGGTATCAGAGCTTTATAGGTTAGCTATCGGCCAGGATAGGTTCCATGGCCTAATTGGGTTAGTTCTTGTGTGAATTATGACGTTGAGTGTTTTGTTTTGTGCCTTATTGGCATATTCTTCGTGAATGAATAGGACTTAGAGTGCTAAGTTTATTGTAATCTAGATTCTCGTGAGTGCAGTGTTCGTGTTAAGGAACATTACCTTTCTCCCGTTTTACTTCAATTTGCAGTTATACCAAGAGTAGGTGTTGCAGTACTGTAGATCCATTGTTTCCTTGCTTCATTTCTTGAAATCATTGAAATCAGTTTGTCGGTCCCAAGAGTGATCACGGTGGAATTCACTAGTGCCAAGATTCGTTGTACGCATTTTGAGATCCGAATGGCTTAGCCTCCCGTAGTACTTATTAATATTTCATAATTGCTATATGAAGACTTGTACCCATTCTAGTTCATGATCATGTGTTCAAGTCTTGCTTGCTTGGGGGAAACTGGAGTACTTGCTTCCCGATATTAATTCTTGTTAAGGAGATTATCCCAAATAATGAAAGATTCTCATTCATGGTCTGTTTAAATTTATGATAAGCCAAGAGTTAATCACGTGTCACATGCTCAAAAAAAATTTCAACCTATACGTGTTTTCATGTGAAAGGATTAATAGTGTATTTGTGGGTAAACATATTCTACCTGAAATTTTGTTCTTGCCTTATTGTTAACCTAATATATTAGGAAAGTATTAGCTTTGGGTATTGTGTTGTGCCTACCATTGACTAGCTTGATTATCGATCGTATACGGGTTGGCTTATAATGATTAAGAATATACTACTAAGTACTCTTATGCTATACGTTAATGTCCGTGATTTTGTTCATGCTTAACATCGTGATGTTCCATGCCTACCATTGATAAGTGGTTAATAGTGTGATTAATAACATGTGTAAATTTTCTTGAACTTGGATATCGAAAACTAATTGGTAGAGTCCTTGAAATTGGCTAAATAATATTAGACCACCTTACCTTGCATGAATGTGTATATGTATGATAATAACATGATTATTCCATACATGTTATACTTGCATAGTAGAGTTAAAATACTATGTTACATGACGTTTGTACCCTGTCTATATGTATATATAACATATATTAGACCAAATTGGAGGATGCTTGTATTGAATCACAAACACCCTGCATCCTATACGACTAAAGCTTTTGAAGTCATTTCAGAGGATCCCTGACTTGGTTATCAAATGGTCTTCATCGGAGAACTAGAATGGATTAAATTAGAGTTTAAATTGACTGAACCCACTACGAAAATGGAATGGAAAAAGTAATTGGTATATTGCTATACAGGTGCAAATATGATGCACCGCATTTCATTGAGCATTTGCGCGTCTTGCCTTGACAGTTATCCTATGTGCTTGAAGTGTCTATACCATTGAGTGATCTTGCATTCACATCCAAGGTCTATAAGGGTAGTGATGTGTTCATTGGTGATAGTGTATTGTATGCTTTAGTAGATTGCCATCATAAGAGTGTTATGTTTGCCATGCCTGGTATATCGAAGTTGGTGTTTATTAGTGATCATGCCATGAATAATATACATTTTATTTCTACTTTTTGGGCTAGAAAACGTTTAACGCAAGGTTGTAGTTGTTATCTCGCTTGTGCACTTGAGACTAGCATGCCTACTTCTATATTATAAAAAGTTCTGGTTGTTAATGAATTTTCTGATGTGTTCTCGACTGAGTATGTCTTTGTGGGTTCCCGGGACTTGCATCTGCTCCCCGCGCGCCCTTGGATAGGGGTGCGCGTACGTGCTGATGCGGGACACCACTGCTCTCATCCCATCCTCCCTTGTTTAGGGGAAGACGAAATTAAAAGTGCGAGAGGAGTGCTATCTAAAATAGCGCGTTTGAATACACCTCGATAACTTCAGTATTTTTGGACCAATATGGAACTTTGGGTTTTCTATGTCAAGTTATCCCTTTTTTAAGAGATACCAGGATATAGGAATACATCACCCTTTCATTCTCATTCTCCATTTTTTAGGGAAAAACGGAAAAAGTGCAAAAAAGGATGTTGCGAAGCCCCACTATGGATTTTATGAAAATTGCCTTATGGCCTATTCCGGATCACTATGAGTACTTTGGGTTTCCTACATCAAGTTATCCCTTGTTTAGGGGATACCAGAATATAGGAATACATCACCCTTTCATTCTCATTCTCCTTTTTTTAAGGGAAAACGAAAAAGTGCAAAAAGAAGTGTTGCGACGCCCCACTGGATCCAAAATGTTTTATAGAGTCGCCATCTTTATTTTAAAGAAGAAATAAAGAAAAACAAAAAAAAAAGAAAAGAAAAACCAGAGATTGCAAAAACGGGTTCGGAGGCTAAGTTACGAGTTGGGAAGGTGCTAGACACCCAACTCGCCCTTTCGGTCTCAAAAGTGGTTTTTGGCTAAAGTATGCTTTTTGTTATATTTATTTAGCAAATAAACAAAGCATTAAAAGACAAGAAATAAAAGCAAATACATCCATGGCTACATTATTTACGGACTTGCAGCCGTTTCCTCACAATAATTACAAATACATTTAAAAATATTTGGTCATAATAACGGTTCTTTTACATAGTATTTTCTAACTAAATCCGGGCAGCACAACGACTTATATTTTCTACATCGGGTCGGATTTGAAAATAAATTTTATAAAATAAATGCTCTTAAAAGTTTTACCTTTCAGAGCGTGGTGTGCTCGCTCTGTCTTTCTCGAGAGAGGGAGACTTTTTATGCTGCTACTGCTGTGGTTTGGGCAGAGTAACGACTTATTTTTGGTGCTTGCCTACTTTCTACTGGCTGAATTTGGGCAGAACAAGGGCTTATTTTTGTTGGTTTTGGCCTTTTTATTCGGGCAGAGCAACGGCTCTTTCCGAGCTTTTTGGACCGGGGAAATAGGGTGGATACCTAACTAGAGGACTAGGGATCACTTTAACCGGTTGGTTTTAGGTTTGGCGGAGTTTTGGCAGGGTTTCGAGGCTTTTTAGGAGGATCACTCCCTATCTCACTTCGCTTTCTATTTTCTCAGCGTAACGAGGACGCGGAGAAATTTTATCGGTGTCTTTGGTGTTTACGGAGTGTCTGAAAGTGAGCCTCGAACTCTCTATTTATAGGCTGAAGGAGAGACTCATCGGGGATTACTTTTTCTCTCTTAGCGCCTCAAATCCTTGTACACCGTGCTTCAGAAGTTGCACAATGCGTTAAGTCCGAGTGCACTATAGCTAGTTGGGCGCTGCCATAAACCTTCATTGGCGCTGCGCCAGAGCACTATTCCAGCCTTGAATTTTCACTTTTAGCCCTCACATTTTACTGTTTTGCGCATCCTGCTTTGCCTTTTACATTTTTTAACTCTTATAACTTGACATTTGTGAAGTTTAAATAGTTCTTGATATCACATGCCAGAGTTACATATCTAGGGTACGAAATTGGGGTGGCTACAGAGCCCCTCAACAATGGATTCTACGGGTAACCCGAGGCATACTAAGTAGACGAACATCGTTGATAAACAATAGACTCTCCAATTTCGTGCAATTATAATAGGAGAGAAACGCAACAGGTAACAGTTATAATGCTAACAAAACTCCATATCCTAGACATATTTAGTCGGTTATAGCAGGTTATCGTAGTTTTTAAGCAGATATGCAATAAAATTCTTTAATGGTCGGACCTACTAGTGTAGGCTGCCTACGTATCCCTTAATAAAGGAAATCAGACCAAAACGTAGTTCATGTCAAAACCTAAACTATCATGCATGCGACGGTCGTTCCTACCGAAATAGGCTGCCTACGTATCCTTATACAAGGAATCAGACCGAAATGTAGTTCACCCCTACTGGGGATCAAGTGTTGTGGTGCTGATAAACAAGTGTTGCGGTGCAAGTGCTGCGATGCTAAACAAACAAGTGCTGCGGTGCAAGTGCTGCAATACTGACAAACAAGTGTTGCGATGCTATAAAACATGTGTTGCAAAGCTATCCCACAAGTGTTGCGATGATCGTGCCTACCGAAATAGGCTGCCTACATATCCTTATCCAAGGAATCAGACCAAACGTAGTTTGTACCATGCTGGAATGTAATGCCTCCTCAGGAACGCACCCTTCGTCGGAGGACAAAACCTTTCCCTCTGATCCGGGGTTGCTTGCCCCTTAAAGGAATGTTTCCAAACACAGCAAAAAATGCCTAGAATGCAATGCCTCCTCAAGAAATCACCCTTTGTTGGAGAACAAAGCCTTTCCCTATGATCCGGGGTTGCCTGCTCCTTAAAGGAAAGTTTCCAAACACAAATGAACAGAAAACGAAAAATACCTTTCTTTTCTTACCTTTGCTTTGCCCTTGCGACCATCTGTCGCTGCTACTGCTTTGTTGTGCTTGCTGCTTTATGCTCCTCTTTAATGCTCTTGCTGCACTTGCTATTTCATGTTGTTCTCTGCTGCTCTTGTTGCGCTTGCTATTTCATGCTGCTCTCTGCTGCTCTTGCCACGCTTGTTATTTCATGCTGCTCTCTGCTGCACTTGTTGGGGATTTCTTTATCTTTTGATGCAGTTCCGGCTTTTGCTGGAAATCTTTTCCCCTTTTTTCGCTTCATCTTTGGCCTTGGCTGGAAAATCTTTCTTTGTACAGCTGCATTTCTCCTTTTGCTACCCTTTCAAACCTTGGCTAAAAATTTTCTTCTTTTGCTGCTGCATTTTTCTGGTTCCAACTGGAATTTCCTTTTTCTTTTTGCTGTTGCATTTTCTAACTTCAGCCGGAAATTTTTCTTTTTGCAACCGCATTTTCTTTTGTTGCATGCCTTATCTTCCGCATTTTCTTCCTTTTGCATGCATTTTCCCCCTCTCTCTTTTTTTTCCTTTCTTTTCTTTTATTTGCTGCATGCATGTATATATATCTTCTTGCTTGCATCTCTTCTTTTGCATGCATTATTTTCTTATTCTTGCATTTTTCTCTTTTGTTTTTATGTTGCCTTTTCTCTTTTTTTTTTTTTTTTTTTTTTTTTGTTTCTTTTTTTTTTTTTTTCTTCATGTAAACTTTATTTTTACAACATCCTTACCTTTTCCGCCGATCTTCCTGGCTTTTCTGCTTATTTTGCGGCTGATCTGCTGAGGATATAACTTTTCCCTTGCTCTTGGATGCGTGGCCGTCGAATTTGATTAACAAAATTACTTTCGTTAACTTTCGCTTCAGGCCATTCCCGCAGCCTTTGAAAACTCAGGGACTTAAGTGCTGCAGCTTTAAACTTTGAAGGGGGAAAAAGGAAAAATTCCTTTTTCCACCCTTTAAGTGACGGGGAGATAGGGGTGAAGCTTACTGCTTCACTTCTTCTTCTTCCTTTCTTTTGCTTCTGTTCTTGCGACGCCATTTCAGTTGCTTTGCTTATTTCTTCCTTCTTTACTCCTTTTTTCATTTTTCTTCCGTCAATTCGCGTGTTTTTTCTAGCAGATGACTTCTTCATCCCGATCCAGGAAGGGGAAGGCTCCAATGCACCCAGAATCTGGTGAGATGAGGAAGGAATTTCCTCCTTTTATCCAGAATAAAATCAAATATCGCTATTCCAAGGACGACTTGGGCAATATCCTTCGTGATTGGGACACCCATGTCTCAAATCTTCCAAGTACTTCTGTAAGTTTTTTCTCTGTAGATCTACTTGGATATTTCTCAGATCTGCTAGATTTTAGCACTGCTTCGGCCTTTTGGGGCATTCCTGATCCTGCTAATAATGCTTATGCATGCAATATTTATGCTAAAATAATGCAATTTAGTGGTGATGCATGAAATTTATGCAATTTATTTTTGTGATGCGTAATTGAACTATTGGGCACTATTTGACCCTACAATCCATGATTTATACTATTAATACAATTGGGGCTATATGATGCATGCTTTAGGCTAAAACATATTTTTATATGCTACATGCTTATAAAATGGACTTTTTGGAATATATTGTAATTTTTTTCGCACATATTTTTTGACGCATTTTCGGATACATGCAAGACAAAATAGATATATTTTATGCATTCGAATTCACTTTTTATGCATGCTTATGCTGCAGGGGTCTAACAAATGCCATGAGAAACTTTCTTTTCATGATTGGTGGCATTTTATTACCTTTTTGTTAGTGCTATAATGCAACTTATTTGACAGTAAATGCAAATGATAGATGCATATATCATTTTATTTGATGCAATGCAGCAAAATTTACATGATGTTTGCTAATATGATGCATGGGAAATTTTTATTTTATCATGCATGCGAAAATGCAAAAATGTTGTATATGCTTTTAATTAAGTGCAAAATATACACTTTTATGATGCTTAAAATGCAAAAATACACATTTAGTTGAAAAAAGATGCATTTTTTATGAGATGCTAAACAAATCAAAATTTTGAAAATGCTAAAGTTCGATAAAATTATTAATTTTTTTTTCCTTTTGGGATACTTGAAAAATTTTCAATGCACAAACGCATTTATTTTTTATGGTGATACTAAGAATGCAATTAAAAATTTGCATGCTAAAATGCAATACATATGTATTTTTATTGCCGTGATGCAAAAATATATTTCAAGTGCTAAAAGATGCATTTTTTTTATTATGCATGTATGCCAAATGCTTATTATATACTCTTTTTTTTTACATGCAAAAATGATTTTTTTTTCTTTTTTTAAAAAAATGCATCACGGAAATTAATATGTTGCAATTTTATGATTCACAAAATATGATACATGCAACATCTTTATTCTTATATATATATATATATATATATATATATATATATATATATATATATATATATATCATGCGAAGGAAATAAAAGATAGTAAACTTACATTTTCTTTTTTCTTTTCTTTTTTAGCTCAAGCAGTTCCTTTCACGGTTCGAGCCACTTCAGCTAACGTGGCGGATATTTACATCACATGCTACAGCAAGCACAAGTTTTGGTGGAGAGCTCCGGTTTCAAAGACCTTCCTACATGCCTTCAAATTTCGAGCTATTTGCCCATTTTCGATGTGCTCCAGGATTACTGGTGGGATACTACCCACACATTTCATTTCAGCTGGGGGTAGGCGACCATGACCCCCTGTGATTTTTCCGCTATCACCGGCCTTCCTACCAGCATTGGTTTGACTGCCGATTATACTCTGCCGGCGCCATGACGACCTCTGGTTTTGAGCCGAATACAAGTCGCTCGGATGAGATTTATATTGGCAACGCGAAATGGCTTCAGCCAACGCCGGCGGGTTCCGTAAAATGACCCCATAGTCGTGGCTCGTGGCGGGCACGTCACTTTTGCCAATTCTTCTACCACCCCCGAGTTTGTCTTGGCATGCTCGGTAGATTTTGAGCGATTCCCCGCTTATGATCGGGACGCGGGTTCGGCCGAACTTTATGCTTCCATGGACGTGGCTATTTAAATGACTCGACTCGAATGGATTTGTCTCCTGGAGGTATATGCCCTTCCCTGCTATTATTTCTTTTTTTCTTATATATACTTTTTTGCATATTTTTTTTGCATCATTAATTTTTTATCGATAAAATTTTTCTCTTTCTATTTTTCTTTTGCAGTGTCCTGGCCTTTTTCTGTTTTACACTTTCACGACGACATCTAAAGATGTCCACCCACCACCCTACTTACTGAATTTGGATGAGAATGAGTTTGGCTGCATCAGATTCGCTGCGCCGCTCAAGGAAGGCCGGGCGCAGGAGCTTTTGTTGCCAGCTCGAGTGCGTGTGCACTTCCTTTCCCGGGAAGGCCCTCGAGGGCATTATGTTGTAGTATTTGAGTCCGCATCGGATACTAATGGTATCCATCATGGCCGACTCTTTATACATGGGCGAGCGGGTCAACCGACAAAGATTCTCGCGATTTTGATGGCTCCAATGGTGCCCCCTGGCCTCCTTTCTAGTGTGATGAGTCGTGATCACTTGCCGAAAGGTGTATCGCAAAGACTGTCGAAATTCCTTATGCACGCGAATGATTTTTTGTTATAGCGATGAGGAATTCTTAAGTGATATTGCTTCATCCTCCACCTCCCCGCCTCCCGCCGCACCCTGACGAGCCTCGATGCATCTCGCAGGCTAAGGCCTTCTATCACATCTCTCGACGAGAACTGAATTTACCGAGCCTCGATGACGCTCTTTCTACCTTCAAGATCATTGGGCGGCCGGATGGTAGAGGAAATGCTTCCGATG
>CM028381.1:124903651-124960945 GCA_013146195.2 Codonopsis lanceolata | reverse complement strand
AGGAACACCTCCAACTTGAAGTCTAACACATCTAAACATGTTAATAAACCATCTTAAAGGGTCTAGGACCCAAGCCCAGGAGTCACGAACCAAAAGCATAAGCAAACCCTCAATCGCGTCGCATTCGACTATCGTCGAGTCACGACTTGTGACTTTAGCAAGTCAACAACTATGGAGTCTCTTAATAATGTTTTGGTCTTAATATGGTCTCTCAAACATATCTAGACCTCTCGCCAACCAAGCATGCGTCAACAAAGGAACAAGTGCAAGTATAGCACGCAAGCCTTAGAGATAACGAAGGAGCCGGGCGTCACACCCTCTCCACCTTAAAAAAATCGTCAGAATTCTAAATCATGATTCAAACCACAATACACCAAGTTCAAAACCATCAACCTAGGCTCGAATCCCCAATTCTACCACCACAATAATATACACGAGGGTTAAGTCTAATAATCCAAATTGAAAGTCTAGAATTCTCAATAGGACAGACAACATCAAGACTTACGATTGAAAATAACATGACTCATACTTGAGTCGCGAATACACATATGAACACATTACGCCAATCATGTAGAGTAAATCTCAACTTCAACATAAGAACACATTCAACTACCGAAACTATTTGTTTCGGGCACATCATAAATTCAAGCAAAAGATTCTAAGTTACAAAAATTAATAATTGCTTATGGAGCAATTTACAAACAAATCAAAGATAATCAAATGGGCATTTCAAACCATGTAAATCATACTCGCGATTTTCCCATCGCGGGTGAGAACACATAAGAGCATTAATGAAATGTTTTGAAAATTCATTCCATTCGGTAGCGGGTATAGTCAATGTTTAACCTACTCACTACCAATCCTAGTCCACCTTGAACCTCTTTTGATCACCAATTTAGGGTACCGGCTAAATTGGATTTCAAAACTTTTAGATTACAAGGATCTGAGTTCATGATTAAAAGGTTTTAAGCATCCTTTAATAGTCTCCTATGCTAAGGTAATGAATGAGCGGGGAGATAATAATGATGAAATGAGAATTTAGTATACTACAATGTAATGCATCAAGTAGGTGTTTCCTACAACTAATGCCATCTGAATAAAAATTCAGACCAAGTAACAAGGTCTATTACCTTGACAAACAACAATCATATCTACCACAAAACTTCGTGTACCTAGTACACCCAGGCAATATAATTTCCTAGGATTTACAAAGAAAACGTCTACTAATACCATTACGACTATACTCATGAAAACTATCATTTCTTGAGCTCTAGACCAAGTCTACAACCAATACATACACTAAGTATCCTAACACAACGTTAACGTCTCAATACTCACGGTGAAGCGTTAATCTCTCCGTGCAACCATGATTATTTTCTAAATCGCAACCTTGAACCTTCTCACAAGTCGAGTGTATATCTTACTCGTAATAACCACTAACAACAATATAGTATAATATTACTCATTACATAAAACATATCTCATAGAATATACAAACATCATACCAAACCGATAAGTATCAATAAACAATTCATGCTTCATATATATTAATACTATGGCCCTTATACATAATCCAAAAACCACAACTCTACATATAACATAGTCTTATATATATATAGACTAAACAAGGATCCATACACCGTAATGCGTTACCTACTTAGGTAATTTACAAACAAACCATGTCATATATCTATCTCACATTGGGGTATTATTCCCAGTCGAACAAATAACCAATATTACACAATACACCATATAATGTATGTATGAATGCACATGAGCTACCGATTAAAAGCGTGTACTCATAATAGCGTAATAGTAACAACGATATAATTTACGAATATTTATATACAAGAATATACCTTCCTATTTCGGATAGGTCTCAAAACTCGCGATGGCCAACGCCTTGTATGCGACCTCAAACTCTAGGCCGTCCACCCTTGTCCCTCTTGGAGCCCTTTGGATTGTTGACTAGTACTCCCGGTGATTAACCCTCATCTTCGGGCAATCCTTACGAACATGATCACCGCCACAAGCGAAACACTTTCTGATTTACCCCAACATCGTTCTCGGCATGTCGTCCTCATACAAAAATTACATGTCAACTCGCCGCCTCGTCGTCTCCGACTAGAGGTAGGAGCGTCACTCAGATCTACCGATGCGTGTGATTTCTTGATTAACTTTACGAGGTCTTTGCCCTTTATTACCATCATTGCCCCTAATAGTTTCGAGGCTTTCTTTTGAGCCTACTCCTCGATGTCCAACTCATTGCATACAGCGCGATTCACAGCCACTTCGGTATCAAGTAAGTTGTAGCAGACGAGTTGCCATGCGATATTTCATTTTAGACCCTTCTGACAGTTGGGTCTTCTAGCCTCATCGAAGTGCCAAGTAACTACGATGGCGAGGCAACTCCATAACTCTTTTGAATCTTGAGCCACTTAGTCTTAGCTCCTTGTTCCAATGCCATGAACTCCAGCTTCTCTTCTTTCTCAGAACTACTTCTTAGGAATAAGCGTACCATAAACTCCCATCGTGAAGTTCTCCCACACTTGAGGCACTCCATGGTGTCTCCAACTATCTCGTAACACATGCCATAATGGTAAATCAATTTACTTATTTGCTAGAAGTCACCATCTCTTGACGTACAACCCATAGCTGCAAAAGTCTTCTCCAATGTTTTCTATCCAAAGTTACGCTTTTAGAAGCATCGGGTCCTCCATCGTAGCTCTCGAGGTTCCAACTTCAAGAATCTCGCAAGAGAATGATAGATTTGTCTTCCATCCCAAACATCTGCGGAGGAGTCACACGCGGATCCGTAGCATTCTCTCCTCTCTCGCTGCCACGAGTACCAGAACGGGGTCTACTAGAACTAGCTCCACGCCAAGTTCCTGACATAATACGCCTACAAAGAACACTCATCGTTAATAACTCAACAACAAACCCAACCCAAACAAGGCCAGGAACCTATCTGGCGAAATAGCTAACCTATAGCTCATTACCAACTGTGACGACCCGACCCGGACTCCAATGCGGAATCCCAAGGTCGTGCCGTCAAGACAAGCTAAAAGATGGACAAGCACCCGCTAAGCGTAGTGGTGCGAGTCAAGAGTTGAACCAACAAACTCTAAACAGGAATGTAAAGCCATAACGGCAAAACCGAATAACCAAAAACTAAAATCTGCGGAAGCAAATCATAAGTGGGACCAAAGCCTATAATTATAAACTAAGGAATACAAGGCTGAGAGACGACTATCTCTCGACAAATCTACGACTCGCGTGGCGCAACATTGCGCCGCGTACAGCAACCATCGGCAACCTAAGGCCGGCGAAGCAACAAGAACCCAACCTGATGAACAACAACTCAACGGCTAAAACATGCCGGAGGAACAATTCTACTAAAAGAACAAGATATTCAAATCCTAACAATTAAATCCAAGTCTCACGACTAATGTCGTCGGAGATGACAATACCAACAATAATAGGATGAATAAGCTAGAGCATACTCGAAATAACACGGGAATAACTTCTAAAGGATACAACAGCTCGACCAAGCAAGTCGGCTCCCAAAATAATACAATAACAGAATACTAACAAAAACTACCCAAGTAAAGTCTACGTAACTTTACATACGTGTCTCACAAATACATAATAACAGAAATGATAATCAACCCAAACTAAAAGCCCGGACGACCACCTTCTAGGAATCACTATCCGAAGCCGCCACACGTACTAACGGGATCACTGCAAAACTAAGGAAAACAAACACACGAAATGAGTCATAATGACCCAGTAAGTTACTAAATGCAAATGTATGGCATAGCATGTCGTGGCATGGCATAATGCACAATATGTATAAAATCATGGTATCTTTATAGTCTACCAATAATAAACTTGTATCATGTCATCATGTAACGTAAACTTCATAACCCATATAGCACGTTTCTTTCATATAAGTGCTCATAGTAAGCCACATAAGGGATAGAGAAGATACCCAAATAACTCCGTTGTGTTGCTCCTGCAATACACAATGTTACTAGTTCGTGCCATCGATGTTATGTGAATTCATCGACTATCGTCGAGTCTTACTCGATCTCAATAGCAAGCCAATGCGGCACTTAACTGATACGGCAAAGGGGCTACTTCCCCACTGCGGCCAACAGTGGAGGTGTGTGTGGAGTCAGTGCGGCGATCCATAGCGAGCACGAATCCCATAATTCGTGAAGGCGATGCATCGTCCCACCCTGACTTGAATAACAAACCAATTAATGCCAGCTGGACTCAATGCAATGCACAAGTAGATAATTACTCTCATGCTCAAACAAGAACCAAGACCGACCATAGCGGGCATACCAAATCAAGTAGGACATAAAGCTCTACACACCAATTTCAACAATGCACATATTTGCACATACTTAACAAATTCAACCAACTTATAAGTTTAGTCAAAGAACCACATAATGAGGTACTCATAATCCTCAAGTCATCACCAAATCGAAAGTAGCATATAAGCTCAAGAAATCACAATGTGAGGTCTACTATAACCCTCTACTCGAGATCAAACCAAAGACTATCACTTTAGTCTAAGAACAATCATAAATCAAGACTTAGCATTTTTGGCGTTGCTTAAAGGCACACCGGACTCAACCATAGTCCCAATTGTCATACATACCCGACATTCACAAACCAATCTCAAGGGTACTAAAATTAAGCCGTGGTCATATTCTTGCAAGTACTTTCATGTGCACGCGACCAAATTCCCTAAGAGAGAACTCATTCAAATAATCATTTCTTAAGGTAATTCGAGATCATAGGTTGACCTCTAATGCTCCGTGCTCTACGAGCACGCCCTAATTAAATCACCAATAAGCTTCTATGTCATGGGTGTCACAAATGGGACACAATTCAAGATGCTCGGGTACTCACAATCACAACCAACCAAACCCGAACATCGTGGGCTTAAACCCAAGGCTCACCAACATAATATTGAACCTATAACAACTCTATTGAGTCTTAATATCGCATTTCATTAAATACACATTTCATACAACCCAAACTTAGCGCATCATTCAAGTTTATAGAAATTATCCCAAAACTAATCCGGGCTTATTTCTCAAGCCTAAAATCCAAGAATTCATCATAATCATAATCAATCAAAACCCAAATATCGTAGGGATTCAACCCGAGTTCATTAACACTCTAGTGAACTTATTTCGACTCCGTTGAGTCTAAATACTAAGTTTCATCCTTAGACCTTTCATCCATGTCAACACTAATACCCACTTTATTTAACAACAATATATCCGATAATTCGGGCTTAAGTTCTCAAGCCCTAAAATTCACAACAAAATCCCAACATGAATCAAAACCCAATTTATAAATCTCATAATCCCACTCAAATGTTCCTACTCATGATATCATGTGAGTTCATACATCCAAAGTCCCAATCATAGGCATAATTCCACAATAAACCCAAATAGCATATAGGCATGATTTCTAGCATGCTCAAGCCTAGAAACACCAAATGAAGAGTAATAGCATATTCAACAATCATAGAAATCACTCTACAAATGCTCTTAACAAATTCATACTTCCAAAAATCCCCAAAAATTGGGCAAACATAGCATACAAGTGTTCATTGCCCACAAATAGCATACAAGTTGTTTTCCTTAGGGCCAATGAACCAAAATCAAAAGAAGGTAACTTACCTAGCTTGAGTGAAAACTCAAGAGAACACAAATCCGATCGGTGAAGTCGTTCTACTCGTCGAGGGCTTCAAGAATCCGAAGTTTGAAGGAAATCGGGCGGTCGGATCGTCTTGGATCGAAGGAAGGATGAAGCTAGGGCTTGAATCTCCAAGCTTCCTCTCTCTCTCTCTAATACGTAATGTGGAGGATGAGAAATGAAATGGTTTTCAGTAAATTGCAAAGGGTTGTGGGTATTTATACTCCCAAAACAAGAAGGGCACAAAGGACATTTCTCAAGTGCAATTAGTGGAGATTAGGGATAATCCAACACTAATCTAACCTTAATTAACTTCTAAATAATGTTAGGACATGTTTAGGTTTAAGTATGAGGGGTTAGGAAGGGTTTGGAGGGGGTTTAATGAGGGTAGAATAGGTAAAACACGTCACAACTCAAAACAGGGGAAGAAAAATCCCGTAACAGCATTCTGGAAGTGAGGCGGGCGCCTCACTCCCTCCCATGCGGCCGCCTCACTTGCTCTGCACAAAGGATTGCTCTCAGTACTTGAGGCGGGCGCCTCACTCCATGCGAGGCGGGCGCCTCGGCTCCTGAACCTCCAAAACTTGGTCTAAACTTGATCTAAATGATCCCAAACTTATGGGCAACCATCCTAAGGTCTAACCCAACTCAAAACAAGTCTAAAACACACCCAAACAACTCCCGAAACAACTCGGAGCGAAACCGGGAAGGGGTGCAACAACGTGCAACCGGAACGACGAATGAACTCGAAATCGAACGAGCAATGAAAGGAGACTTTTAAGGCAAGTCTAAGGGCTAATGAAGAAGCTTAAATACTTCTAGGAAGTTGAATAACAACTAGGGGAATAAGAATCCCAAAGGAGAGGCAATTACGCGACTCGATTCCCGAACTACGCGATAGAGACGAACGCTATCTCCAAAACTTCCAAATCATCGATAGACTCAAGGAACACCTCCAACTTGAAGTCTAACACATCTAAACATGTTAATAAACTATCTTAAAGAGGTCTAGGACCCAAACCGAGGTCACGAACCTAAAACGCAAGCAAACCCTCAATCGCGTCGCATTCCGACTATCGTCGAGTCACGACTTGTGACTTTAGCAAGTCAACAACTATATGGAGTCTCTTAATAATGTTTTGGTCTTAATATGGTCTCTCAAACATATCTAGACCCTCTCGCCAACCAAGCATGCAGTCAACAAAGGAACAAGTGCAAGTATAGCACACAAACCGAGATAACGAAGGAGCGGGGCGTCACAGAGTTCGTGTGTGGTCTAGCTTGTCTATGTTGCAAGTTCACTTGAAGAGGTCATTATAGTTTCCTCTTTCTTTCTTGGCAAGGACGTTGGGTTAAGCAAGTCAATTAGACTTGTCTAGGGTATTTGTATCATGCTTGTAACTCTAGTATAATTAAATGTGTAGTTTTTGTATCAAGGCTTGTTCTTGTAAGATATAATGTAAAACTTCTATTTTCACAGTTGGTTCACTTATCTTTAGACTTCCGCTAAGCATCTCATTAGTTCTTATTTTCTTTCGTTGTTTCTCCGGTGTTTAGCCCTTGAGGTGTTTATAGTATGAATGGTTTAGTTGTTGGGTTCCGGTTGTAAATTCGTCGATGACTTGGTTAAATTGTTCTAAAATGTTTTATTAGGTATCAATGTTTTTAAAATTCCGACCTTTTTGGTGCCGAGTCGCTTTACGTATATAATGTTGCATCACGTCAGTTTTAATGATTGAGTCATTGCATGAATTGTAGTCCTATTTGGACGGCTTGACTCGCGATTCCTCCTCGGGGTCCGGGTCAGGTCGTCACATGTTAAATAGGTACATGTTATATCTATTTATCTATCTTCGTTATTCTAAAAGTGTGAGTTGTCTCTTAAAATTAATGTATGGACAAAATTAACATTTCATTTAATAAATCATCCACCATATATTTAAGGACAAACACGTAAATTTATCTTCTTTAATATAAAAATGTGAGTTGTCTCTTAGAAATTAATGTGTGAACAAAATTAACCTTTCATCTAATAAACCATCCACCATTTATTTAAGGACAAACAAGTAAATTTATCATGATAAAAATTAATATTTGTACAAAAATAATGTTTAATAAATCACTCCCCATTAAATAAGGTCAAATAAATAATTTATTATTTGCTTATCAGTTCCATGAATAATAACAAAACAATTATCATAATAAATGATAATGTCAAATTAGTAAATTATATCTCTATCTATCTATCTATTTCTACTACAAAATTGTGAGTTGTCTCTTAGAAATTATTGTATGGACAAAATTAACCTTTCATCTAATAAATCATCCACCATTTATTTAAGGACAAACAAATAAATTTATCTTCTTTACTATAAAAATGTGAGTTGTCTCTTAGAAATTAATGTATGGACAAAATTAATCTTTCATCTAATAAATCATCCACCATTTATTTAAGGACAAACAAGTAAATTTATCATGATAAAAAATAATATTTATACAAAAATAATGTTTAATAAATCACTCGCCATTGATTAAGGTCAAATAAATAATTTATTTTTTGCAAATCAATTTCATGAATAATTACCAAAATAACCATAAATTTAATAAATCACTCACCATTGAATAAGGTTGAAAAAAAAAGGTTAAAATTTCGGATTTAACATTAATTCTAAATCAAATAGGTAATTATTATCTCTATCTATCTATCTTCTTTACTATAAAAGTGTGAGCTGTCTCTTAGAAATTAATGTATGTAAAAAATTAACATTTCATCTAATAAAGCATCCACCATTTCTTTAATGACAAACAAGTAAATTTATCTTCTTTACTATAAAAATGTGAGTTGTCTCTTATAAATTAAATATATGGACAAAATTAATCATTCATCTAATAAACCATCCACCATTTATTTAAGGACAAACAAGTAAATTTATTATGATAAAAAATAATATTTGTACAAAAATAATGTTTAATAAATTACTCCCCTATGAATAAGGGAAAATAAATAATATATTATTTGCTAATCAATTCCATGAATAATAACAAAAAAATTATCATAATAAATGATAATGTCAAATTAGTAAATTATATCTCTATATCTATCTATCTATATCTACTATAAAATTATGAGTTGTCTCTTATAAATTAATGTATGGACAAAATTAACATTTCATCTAATAAATCATTCACCATTTATTGAAGGACAAATATGTAAATTTATCATAATAAATGATCATGTTTGCAAAAAAATAACTCTAAATTTAATAAATTACTCACCATTGAATAAAGTCAAATAAGTAAATTTGTTATGAGCTAATCAATTACATGAATAATTACAAAAAGAACCATAAATTTAATAAATCACTCATCATTGAATAAGGTCAAATAAGTCAATGATATATCTATAGATCTATCTTCTTTACTATAAAAGTGTGAGTTGTCTCTTAGAAATTGATGTATGGACAAAATTAACATTTTATCTAATAAATCATCCACCATTTATTTAAGGACAAACAAGTAAATTATCTTCTTTACAATAAAAATGTTAGTTGTCTCTTAGAAATTAATGTATTGACAAAATTAACATTTCATCTAATAAATCATTCACCATTTATTTAAAGACAAACAAGTAAATTTATCATGATAAAAATTAATATTTGTACAAAAATAATGTTTAATAAATCACTTCTCATTGAATAAGGTCAAATAAATAATTTATTATTTGCTAATCAATTCCATGAATAATAATAATAATAAATTATCATAATAAATGATAATGTCAAATTAATAAATTATATCTCTATCTATCTATCTATTTCTACTATAAAATTATGAGTTGTCTCTTAGAAATTAATGTATGGACAAAACTATCATTTCATCTAGTAAATTATCCACCATTTATTAAAGAAAAAACAAGTAAATATAATGTTTCTAGTAACATCATTAGAGTATAAGACTTTATTTTAATGAAAACTTATATTTAATTTCAATAATGTTAATAATTTAGTATTTTAGATAAAGTAATAATAATAATAACAATAACAATAATAATAATGCAATAATAACAACAACAACAACAAATAACTATACTATTAATAATAACAATAGACTACTTTCTTTTTACCATTATTATTATAATTATTATTTATTATTATTATTATTATTATTATCACCGCTACTACACTACTACTAATATTACCAAAAGAATTTCATAATAGTGTCATAGTGTGAAAGTCAACTTTTTGAATTTTTAATGTGAACTTGAAAAGCTTAACTTTAGATTATATGAATTGAGTAGTTGTTTTTGGATCATTAGGAAATGAATTTTCTATAGAGATTTTTTCTAATTATTGGTAATAATGTTGATGAAAACAATGTTAATAATATTATTATTATCTTATAATAATAATAGTAATAATAATAATTATTATTATTATAATATTCAATGCAATCTTAATCATTATTGCCATAAATAAAAAGAAAAACTAAGTTTTCATTCAATGAAAGCTCTTAAAATTCTTATTTCCCTATAAGCATTACTCTCAAATATATAAACCGGCACATCCCTCATTTTAAGAATATTTGCACATCATCTCATTTGTTTTTTCCCTCAACTTTGCTCCTATTGAATCTCACTGTATTTTTAATACAGCTTATTTATTTTTATATTGTTCAAACAAACTAATTACATATTTAAAATAATTTTCAAACATAATTAATTTATTTATAGTTTGAATTAATATATTACATATTTCAAATATTTTTTTACAAATAAACTAACTACATATATAAAATACCTCATACAGACAACAAATGCATTTTAGAAAAACAAAAAGAAAGTTAGAGCAACCTCATTATGCCTTCTTAACCATCTTCTAATTAAGAAGATGTCATTTTATCACCACTGTGCATCTTCTTGTTATGCCAACTAGGAGAGAGAAATTTATTGCTTCCTAAATAAGAAGTTATCTTTTGGGGAGAGAGGAAGATAGGGGGCCAGCAGTCACCTCACTTTGTAGTGTGTGTGGGGGGGAAGGTTTTGTATTTATGTGGGATGATGTTAAATTTAATATTTTTTGTGTAGGAAGATTTGTAAGAAGATTATACAATGGGAAGATACAGTTTTAAGTGGGTAAGAAGATGAAAATGTATAGGTGACAGTGGGACCCAACTAAAAAGATGTATATGAAGATTTATACAATGGGGATGCTTTTACAAAGATATAGGAAAAATCATGATCGGACAGCTTTTGTTGGTGTGATAGTGAGACTTCATGCAATATATTGGATGTGTGAGCACGCGCTAGCTGCAAAATAGTCGTGCATCACACGCTCGTGTCCGTTGCTTGGGCATTTAGACTGCGAAACTTAGTTCCTAAATTGGAACGCTCTAAGAGCATCTCCATTAGTTACACATTTAAAAATAATCTCTCCAATAATTTATTTTTCCAATGGTTTTCATTATTCCTTCATTCTATCATGTGTCTTACTATCAAATCATCCACTTTATTTATACATTATTATTTTATTTTTATATTTTTTTTAAAAAAATAATTAATTCGTATATAGCTTTATAAATAATTAATTCGTTTATAATTTTAATGAATAAATTGTAATTTAAAATATCATTTATAAATTAATTAATTTAATATGTTTATAATTTTAATTTTAATATTAAATATTACAAATAAATTTAAAAAAATATATATTAATATATAATTTTTATTAAAATATTACATATTAAAAAAATACTTCATACAAATAACAAATACTTCTAACAAACAAACACCGCTTAAAATAACAAATAAGAAAATTTAGTCATAACGCAAAGAAAATTTAGCCTAAGGAAATGTTTGTGGTATTTAACTACCGCCCTTATCATTTCTTCACCTGATGAAATGTTGCATTCATCGGAGTTGTCTGAGGCATCACTATTTATGGTAGAGGTAGTGGAAGACATTTTTAAAAATAATTTAAAATGTAGAGAGAATGAAGAGTGAATTTTTAGAAGAGATAATGAAGAAACATAGGAGATTGGAGATTGGAGGATTATTTATAAATAGGAGATTGATTATTTTTAAAAAATTGTTTACAAACAGTCAAAAACACACAAAAAAACGACAACGATCAATTTTTTATAAAAGAAACGGTCAACTTTCAAAAAAAAAAAAATTTATTTTAACACAAGCAACAGTCAATTTAAAAAAAACAATTCAAACAAAGTTGAGTGGCTGATTTCAGCAATGATTCACGTGCTTTAATGGAGCGTGAGATGCATGTGCCAATTGGAAGGGGGTGGTGCGCCTCACTCTCCTCCTCTTCAACTGTTTCTCTCACCTGGATGCAAAATTCCTTATTTTTCTCTAGCCGCGAATTGGGCTAAGAAATTTTGAGCAAGAATGGGTCTCCCAATGGTTGGGGATTTTTACCCAAATAAGAATTTGGGTAAGAATCTCTAATGGAGATACCCTAAATTATCATGCAATCCATAGGAACTTGTTTCAGAGACATTTCTAAGTAAACTCGTAAATTTTATGCCTTAATTGAAAAGACATAAATAAATCAATTATGTAAAAGATACATAAATATTTAATTGAAGGTTGAAATCTTACTTCAAGGATAGGTGATTTAATGCTATTAAAGATACAATTGTTCGATTATAAACTTTCCTTTTAAGCTTAAATACTTTTACTCCCCCGTTCTAGATAAATATTATTTTATCATGTTTCATTTTAAAAGTTCACTTACAAAAATGATTTTACAATTTCTATATAATTTCATCCTTAGACTCCATTTAGTAGATACCTGCTCCGTGAATTGAATTAGTTTCTCATTTACCATAAAAAATTATATTATTTAGGAAAATGAACATAGCCGGTTCTGAGAAAGTGTGAGAGGTCCCAACTACTCAAGGCCTCTAAGTTTGGAGGGCACGGAAACATACACACATATATAGACTTATTTTTCTATACATAATTATTAATTAATAATATGATATTTGGGCTTCTTTTTTTATTTTTTGAGGGGAAAAATTAGGTTGCTTTCAAAAAACACAATTGACTTACATATTTATAATATTAATATAATTTAGGCCGCTATTTTTATCATTAAAAAAAAATAAGGGCTCAAAGATTAGACTTAACTTATTTAGGTCATGCTTTAGCGAAAAAGAAAAACGAAAATAAATATTAAGAGTTCCTTAACATTAGAATTCTTCGGTTCCTTTTCTCCATAACTCTCTCATTCTTAACGTCAGAATTCTAATGGTTAATCTCTCTATATATCTCTCTTTTAAGTTTCTCTTTGGTAGCTTGAGTCTGCTTCTTTGATCTCTCTAATTACAATAAGAATCAAAAACAAAAAAGATAATTGAATTCTTTTATGTATGTTTGAAACTCAAAAATTTAATAGAACTTAATTTTGGCTAAGTAATTTATTATTGTATAGATTAGATATAAATTTTGTGTAAACTTGTATGATTAAATTATTATATTATAGCTTTATAGTTACACGCACACACATTATTAAATGTTGTCTAACGTATTGGGGGTCTTTTTTTTTCTTGTTTTTCACGGATTCTTAAAAAGTTAGACCGGCTCTGATCATGACTAATTAACTCTTTTACGCTTTTATAAACTATCTAAGATTATTTTTGGTATGTAATATTATTGTTACGTGTAATAGATATTTGTATATGTCATTTAGTGTGTATTGTAATTTTGTATCTGTAATTTTGTTTGTAGGTACATTGTGATTATATATTTATAATTTTATGATTTTGTATGATAGTGTAATAAACCCAATTTTATTTACATAAGTACTTAATACATCACCTATAAAATGCTTAATACAGCACTTTTGAAAAGTGCTTGACCAAAATACCCTTTGCGTGATTTTATTTTTTCATTTTTTTATTAAATTTAATTTAACAAATTTTAAATTAAAAAATATTTTAAACACAATTAATTTTTTAATTAATTTGATTTAGTTACTAAACACAATTAAATTACTAATTAATTTGATTTAGTTACTAAGTGAAAAATTATCTCTGAGTATAAATATTTTAAACACATTTGCATATGCATTTTTCTCTCGGTCAAAATTTCAATCAGTTAAAACTTCCAAAAAGTCTACTAATTTAGAAGCAAATCGCAAAAAATGTGTTGAAACGTGGATATGGATGATAATGATGATGTTATATTTACCACTGACGCAACCTTTACGGTAATCTTTACTTCTAATTGTTCGATTTTTATCTCCAAATGTTAAATTTTTATCTGTTAATTTATTTTTTAAATGTTTAAATAAAAAATAACAAAAAAGGAAATAGGGGAATGAGTTTGAGCCCGGTTAGGTGGCAGTCCAAATGGGTGAGGGTATAGGTTTGGGACTGGTTGGGTAGCAGTCCAAAATGGGCGGATGGGTTTGGGCCTGGTGGGGTGGTAGTCCAAATGGGGGGTATGGGTTTGGGACTGTTGGGTAGCAGTCCAAATGGGGGGATGGGTTTGGGCCTGGTTGGGTGGCAGTCCAAATGAGAGGCTATTGGTTTGGGACTAGTTGGGTAGCAGTCCAAATAGGTGGGTTTTGTATTTTTTTTAATTTAAACCTAATTCAAATCAAATTAATTATTAAATTTAAAATTAGCTAATTTAAATTTAATAAAAAACAAGAAAATTATATTTTAGCTAATTTAAATTTAATAAAAAAACAAAAATAATAATTACGTAAATGGTATTTTGGTAAAACATTTTTCAAAAGTGATGTATTAAGTATTTTATAGGTGATATATTAAGTGTGCCCCTTTTATTTATGATAATATCAACTATATTACTAGTGTGAGAACCCTGTTTCGCGACCTGCCCTCGCTATTGTAAAGCGAGTGGTTTGGAAACTTTGAGCATGTGAAATATATTCGGCCTCGTCGTGGACTTTAAATGTATGTATACAGAGTCGTCACCTCTATTTTAAGGTTAAACAGAGAGAACCCAAATGTTACCAAAAAAATGTAGGTTCGGAGGCTAAGTTATGAGTCGGGAAGGGGTTAAGCAATCAACTCGCCCTTTCGGTCTCATCTTTGGGGTTTTAATAAAATAGCATGTTTTTAATGCATTTAGTCTAGAAAAGGTATTATATATATATATATATATATATATATATTTATATTTATATATATATATATATATATATATATTAAAAATAACGGCGCTTTGTTTAAATGTCATAATAATGGCTATGTTTGTATTTACAAAATCTTGTTTTCTAATGTATTATAATCTAACGACATTTTAAAATATAAAGCAATTATTTTATATACATTTACTTACATGCATGCATAATATTTATGTTATTTTCTACCACATTATTTATTTCTAATATTAACACAACATGCATAATATAATTATTCTATATTTAATTTATATTAACGAGAACAGACTAGTAGGGGGTACCTACCTTTTGAAGCAAGAGTATCTAAACCTAGTATATACGCCTAGGCTTTAGCCCACTAGGCGTTTGAAGTCTTTAGGTGTGCTTCCCATATCCTTCCGAGAAAAGAAGTCTTTTTTCTTGTCTTGTCTTGTCGTGTCGTGTCTATCTGTCGTGTCTTGTTTGTCGTGTCTATCGTGTCTTGTCTGTTGTGTCGTGTATGTCGTCTCGTGTCTTGTTGTGTGTGTCGTGTTTTGTCTGTCATGTCTGTCATTTTTTGTCTGTCGTATCTTGTATGTCGCGTCTTGGGTATCATAACGGTATCTTATAGTTTTTATGGATCGGCTTGTTGGGGCAAAGAGTGGATCTTCGAATGGCTCACTCGGGGTGAGGAGGAGGAAATGCTCGCTTGCTCGGGCAAGAGAGGAGGTAGGTTGGCTTGCAGGGCAAGGGAGGAGGCAAGATGGCTTGTGGGACAAGGGAGGAGGCTAGTTGGCTTCTTCTTCTGTAGGCAGAGGGAGAACGTTGTGTGTGTGAGTGTGCATGTGTGTGTGTGTGTGTAATTGTGTTGTGGCTATTTTCTGTGCATATTTTTTTAGTCATGAATGAAGAGGCCAGGGGCCTCTATTTATAGGAGTAGATTGGACTGGCAAGCAGTTGCATGGCACCAAGTGTAGGCTAGAGTGTGAGACAGAGAGCAGCCGCCTCGTGCCTTATTATAAACGACATCTTTTTCATTGGAAGAAGACAGAAGGAAGGAGGCGCGACACTTGGGCATGGGAGCGGCTTCTTGGTTATTTCTTAGGGAGGGGGAGCGGCTCCTTCCTTGTTTTTCTTCAATTTTTCATTTCTCCCCCTGAATCATTGGTTCTCTTTAGTTAAGTCCTGTTACATTCCGTTAAGTCATGTTTGCCCTGAAACGTAAATGAAGTAACTTTTGTTAGTCCATTTAATTTATAATTTAGATTTTTAGGACATTATAGCGTATGGGATATGAAATTGAGGTATCTACAGAGCCCCTCAACGACGAAGTTTGCAAGTGAACGCGAGTTGACAAGCAAATGAACGTCGTTGATAAGAAATATACTCTCAATTTCGAGACATGCATTGCAGGAAAGATTTTGTTTTTATATATTTTGAGTTTTAAAATATTTTCAATGCAAGTCGGGTTGTGCTGGAAATCCCCCCCTCTCCTCCTCCTTTTCTTTCTTTTTTTTTGTTTTTATTTTTTTTATTTTGTATATTGAAATGTGTGTATATTGAAAGACGTGTATATTGAAAATATGTGTGAGAACCCAAAATCTTCCTTGTATAACATGCTTGCTAGGTCTACTTGTCATGCTAGAGACATGCCTAACATGAATAATTTGGTTCTGCCCCTTTAATTTGGTTGAGCCATAGTTGTCTTGTAAGATTTGTATGCCTTTAATGTTCTTATTTTGGCTGCTATGAGTCATGCTTTGTTTTATGGACTTTCCTGAGTCGATATGAGTCTTAGTATTATTACTATATGTTTCTTGGTACTTGTCGTGTTCATCGGTTGCTTATTAAAGTGATAGGAATCACTAAAGCCTTACTTGATCTTCCGAAAACTTAGGATTGCACGCACTACAACAAAACTGAGCATTCACAACATTTAAAGCACAAAAAAAAATTAGAAAACGTTGTTTTTGAGTCAAATTAGACAACGTTTTTGGATAAATGTTGTGGTTGAGTTGTTTTAGACAACATTTCTTAAATGAAAGTTGTATTTGAGCTTTTTGCACAACGTTCTATAAAAAATGTTGTCTTTGAATTACTTTACACAACGTTTTTTAGAAAACGTTGTTACTTTACCCAACGTTTAATTTTTAAAAACGTTGTAATATACCCTGTCCAAAAAAAAGGGCGGCATTATTTTGCACTCTTATCTTCACTTTCACATTTATTCACAAAAAGTAGGACGCCTAAAGAATGAAAAAGAGATATTGCGGGCAACAGATAAACCCTAGACCTTCTCCACGGTAAGTTGTTCCTCTCCTCAATAGCCCAATCACAGATAAACCCTAGACCTTCTCCACGGTAAGTTGTTCCTCTCCTCAATAGTGCAATCTAATTTCTTTCTTTGTCTCTCAAACTCTCAATTAACGCAACATCTCTCTCTCTCTCTCTCTCTCTCTCTCTCTCTCTCTTTCTCGTGCTCCAGGTATCTTACACGGTCACCACCAGTCCACCCCGTCTTTGTTGCCCCTTCGCCAGAAAAGCTTGAAGCTTCTCCACCGTAAGTCCCTCCCTCTTTCTCCTTTCAAATTTTAAATCAGTTTTGTAATTTTCTTAGAAGAACTTAACTATAGGTTTGCTTATAGGCTATCAGAAAGAAATTGGAGTACACCAGACACGTATTCTTCACCTACAGAGTCTTATTTAATTACAGGTAAAAAAATCTATTGAAGTTGATTGTTATTTTTTGTAGCCAAATTTTGATAATAATAGATTAGGGCTACACATGATGTTAAGAAAAACGATGGTCATTGTATAAGTGATTCCATCCTAAAATCAAATTCAAATAAGTGATTCTATTTTGATTAACATGTGAAGATCCTTAGCAAACAGGGAAATGACAGATGGACCTTGTATAATTTATCTTGGAATTGTTCAGTTTGGTAAAAAGAAATGATAATGATGGAGAATCTGATGCCATTGTATGTATTATGTAATAATCAAATTCAGTTTGTAGTAATACTTTACTGGGAACATTTGGGCTTGGATAAAGTATTTGTATGCCTTTAACATACTATTCACAAGAATAATTTTTTAAAGTGAGCAATGATTATGAGCACAAGATTGTTGGGAGCAATTATGGTGAGCATGCTATGTGGCACATTTTCAACTCTTCTTTAATCATCATGAATTCATATACTTATTATAGCATTGGGATGAATATGTTTCCACGAATCTACTTGTGTTGTGTATGTGTTTGTTTAAATGTAGACATGAGCTTGAAATACCTGAATCCATCTGACAAGAAATGCAGTTCTTAATAAAATTCTTGAAACCAGCTCAAGAACCATGAAAATAAATTTAAAAAAATATACATTAAGCCTTCATCTAATGCTTTGTTGGACTGTGAAAGTTGATGCTTACAAACCCATGAAAGAGTTTGGCCTGTTTTGGGGTATTGAGAAAATGAGCTTGTGGGAAAGCATTGGTACTTCAATTATGCAGTTTTGCTCTTTTCTTTTCTAAGGTCTCGACACGTGCTATATACATGTCTTACTTATCAAATTTATGTAAGATACATGTAGAGTGGGGGGACTTTCAATAACAAGTGCACCAAGACGTATTACTCGATTCGATCCTCAAAATTGTCTGATCATGTAGATCTTTTGTCCAGCTCCACATTGTCAAGGTACCGCCCTTGTTTCCTAACAAAAAAAAGGAAAAAAAGGAGTGAATATGACTGTAAGACCCCGAATCTTTACGTATTTGACTCGATAGAATCATTTCGCACTTCTTTCTTATCGGGACCTTTGAGGGATCCTAGGTCTTCGTGTACTCACTTGGATACATTTAATATCCTTATCATCATGTCTATAATGTTTGCATGAGGTCACGACGTTCAAAGTATAGTCGTCGTCGTAAGTTTGGTTTCACGATTCGTGTTTCGTAAACGTTTCGTCTTTCGTATTTTTGAGGAACTTAATTCTAAATTAAGTTTGAGTCTGAGTTTGAGACTCTTTATTAGGCTTTTAACATACTTTAAAATAAGCATGTATACTTGCTCGATCATTGTTTCGATCGTTCGTTTGTTCCATGTGATTTCGTTGTTATTTATTAGCTACAGATCAAATATGGTACGCGACTAAATTGTTTTCTTCGAGATATCATACAAGATGGTTTTAGTTTGATTTGAGACTTTTAAGGCTTTTAGTTTAAGTCCTTAAGGTCAGCCTGGCGAAGAAATCACGTCATTTCGTCGAACGATGTTCTAACGAGAGCCGTCGAAGATAGCCGCGCGCTACTGTCCACCAGCAGACTTTGGGGCTGCCCACCAGCAGACTTTAGGGCTGTCCACTAGCAGACTTGGGGTTGCCACCAGCAGACTTGGGGCTTGTAAGACCCCGATTCCCGGTTAGTTTGAATTGCGTGCAATGCTCGCATTTCTTCTTTGGTTGATTGCTCGTTGGGCTTGTGAGAGAGTCTAGATGTGTATGAGAGATCACATTAAGACTAAAATGCTTTTAATACATGCCATATAGTTGTGAACTTGCTAAAGTCACAAGTCGTAACTCGACGATAGTCGAAATGCGACGCGATTGAGAATTCGCTTGCGTTTCGTGTTCCTGACCTCGTTTTGGTCCTGGATCTTTACATGATGATTAAATAACATGTTTAGATGCATTAGACATCTAGTTGGATGTATTCCTTAAGTCTTGTGAGGTTTTGACGCTCCGAGGATAGCAATTCTCCTTATCGCGTAGTTCGAGATTAAGCCGGGTGATCGTCTCGCCCTTCGGGAGTCCTTTTCTCCTATCTGTTGTTCATCATTTGAGAGGCATTTAGGCCTATTCTATATCCCTTTGAAGTGTTAATAACCAAGGGTTGTTGCCCGTCGGTTTGTGGTTTCATTCGACGTTTCGTTAGAGAGATGTTGCGCCTTGCGTCGGTTTCGCACCGGGTTGTTTCGGGAGTTGTTGTGAGGGTTCTGGACCTACTTTGAGGGTGGTTTGAGACTTGGTTTGTTTATCCAAGTGTTTGAGGTCCTTTAGGGTTGAATTATAGGCTGTTTCGAAGCTTTAAGGGTTGCGGTTGCATGCGGGAAAGACCGGACACGAGAAAGGAAGCAACAAAAGCCAGGAAGAGGAAGCCAGGGACCATGCGCCGCATGGCCAGCTATGATGCGACCGCATCACCTCCAGATCCCTGTTACGGGATTTTTGATGTATTTTGGTAAGTTGTTTATCCTATGCCCACCCAAACCCAACCTAACCCACTCCTAAACCCTCTTAACTACCCTAAGACATATCCTAAACACCTAATTGAGTTTTAGAGGTGGATTAGTGTGGTTATGTAAAGGGAAACAAACCTATCATCTAAACACATCACCCACTTACTTTCCTAATCTAGTTGAGCCCTAACACTTCATTTAACTCCCACATTCAGCCTATCACCTCTAAAAAACGTGGGAGACCCTCTTGGGGGCTTAGAGAAGAGTTTCTAGGGTTCTTGAGAGCCCAACCCTTGGAATCCATAGCTTGGGGCCTCCATTTCACAATCCACTCCATAGAATTGAAGAGGAGAGTGAAGAGAACAAGACCCACCAATTGGAATTTCGAATTGGAAGCTTAAAGGGGCTGAATCAAGGTAAGTTACTACACCTATCTCTCTTTGTTTTTGCCCCATTGACCCTAGGGAAAACAACCATTGTGTTATGTGAGGTCAATGGGTGCATTTAGGGCTTTTCTAGAGATGCCATGAACCCTAGATTTCTAAGTAGAGATTTTGCTTGGATGAACCTACTTGGGACCTTGATTAGCATGTTATTAATGTGTAGAGTAGCCTATTCATCCTTGTTATGTGATTTATTCATGTGTTGTGAGCATGATTGGTGAAGTTACTTGGAAGGGTATATGCCCAAATGATGAATTGGCTTGGATGAATATGATTAAAACCTTGATTAGTATAATATACATGAGTAGTATAGTATATTAATCCATTTTATGTGATTTGTTCATGTTTGGTAGGCATGATTGGTGAGGTGACCTAAATGGGTTTATGCACAAAAATGTGAAATTGTCCTATGTTGCCTTGTTAAGTGTTTTGTTGGGATTATGTGGGTTTAATGAACTTGGGAATATGGTGATTGATGTTAGTTATGAACATGGGGAGGGTATTGTAGCCCAAGCTTCTATGCCCTAATTTTTGGAAAGTGTACACTAGACTCAACGGAGTCATTATAAGTTTGATAACGTGCTTAACGAACTTGGGTTGAAATCCTACAACGATTGGATTTCGTTTGATTAATGTTGTGAAATGCATAGTCTCCAAACTTTAAATGGAATTGTGATTATGATGAACTTTATGGATATTTAGGCTTGGGAATCAAGCCCGAATGAATATTGGGATTTTGTTGTACACTTTAATGAAATATTAAAGTGTGGATTTATGAAACACATAAAGAATGAAATGTAGTATTAAGACTCAACGGAGTCGTTATAAGGCCAATAAAATGATAATGAGCCTTGGGTTGACACCCTACAATGTTTGAGTTTTGTTTGGTTATGATTGTGCACACCGGGTTTTTGGGTTTGTGTCCAATTGAGACATTCATGTTATGGAGACTTATTAGAAATATATTTTGAGCATGCTTGTTAGAGCACGGGACATTAGAGACCAACGTATGGTCACGAGTATAATTAAGAGAAGATTAAGAAAGAATCATCTCCTTAAGGATTTTGGTCGCGTGCATATAAAAGCACTTGTGAGAAAATGACTACAGGGTAGTCATGAGGTTCTTGAGTATGGTGTTAGTGATACCGATCATATACGACGATTAGGACTATGATTGAGTCCGGTATACTTAAAATAAAGACTAAAATATTAAGTCTTGAATTGTGGATATTCTTAGACTAACGTAGTAGTCTTTGGTTTGATTTTGAGTTGAGGATTATTGTAGACCTCACATTATGATTTATTAAGCTTATATGCTATCTTTGATTTGGGTGATGACTTGAGGAATAATGAGTACCTCAATATGTGGTTCTTGAACTAAACTTGTAACTTGTAAGTTAGTTGAACATGTTGGTCATATGCAAATATATGCATTGTTCATGAGATTTCGTAGAGCATTATGTCCTACTTGTTTATATGCAAATATGTGCATGGTTTATGAGATGTTGTAGAGCATTATGTCCTACATGATTTAATGAGCCCGATATTAATGAACTTGGTCTCATTGGTTTATGCAAGTAAATATCTACTTGATCATTTTGGTTTAAGTCCAACTTGGTCGTAGTGTCGGCAATGGGACGATTCATAGTCGATTATGAATCATAGTCTTTGGAAACAATCGCTATGAATCGTTGCATTGGTTCCCTTTCTCCTCACTATTTGGCCAATAGTGGGATGTGGTCTCGAGATAGAGCCATCTAGCCTAATTTCGAGCTCCCATTTCTCATCCGGGGATTGGATGAATGTAACGAGTACTCATTAAAGGAAAACTGATGAGTTGTGATTATTTGGGGACGAAACCCCAGGGTATGATTGGTTGGGTATTGAACCCAGATTTTGGTTTGAAGATGGATCCCATGGTAAGTTTGGTTGGGTGTTAGACCCGGATTTGGTTGTAACGGTTCGATTTACGTTTCTTGTTACACATGGTTATTTATGAGCATTTATATGAAAAATATTACGCTATGTGGCTTATGTGGGATTATGTGCTTGATAATTAAGTGCATGTTTATTTTTGGTATACTAGTATGATACCATGATTCTTATATGTTCGTGCATTATGCCATGCCATGACATAATATGCCATGCAATTGCATTTAGTAACATACTGGGTCATTATGACTCACTCCGTGTGGTTGTTTTTCCCTAGTGTGTGCAGTGATCCCGTTAGTACGCACGGCGACTTCAGATAGAGATTTCTAACAGGTGGTCTTCCGGCAATAAACTTGGGGCTATTATTGTTGTTGTTATTTATTTGTGAGTCACGGATGTAAAGTTATGTAGACTTTACTTGGGTAGATTATAGTAGTATATTATTGTTATGTATTTGGGAGCCGGCTAGTATAGCCGAGCTATTGTATCATTAGAAGTTATTTCCATTGTCATTTTGAGCAAGTGTGGCTCATTCGTTCTAGTACTGTGTTATTGTTGTTTCTATCTCCGACAACTTTAGTCGTGAGATCTTGGTTGGTGGTTTAGAATTTGATATTATATTGTTGAAGTTGAATTGTCCCTCTGGCACGTTTTAGCCGTTGAGTGGTTGTTTATCAGGTTGGGACTTTGTTGGTTTGCCGGCCTTTAGATGCCGATGGTTTGTTGCGCGTGTCTAATGTTGCGTCACGTGCATCGAATTTTTGGGCCGAGAGATTTACTGTCTCTTTGGTTGTTTTTATTTCTGAGCTTGTTAGCTCGGGTCCCATTTTGTCTTTGCTTCCGCAGGTTTTAGTTTTTAATATTCCATATCACCGTTATGGCTTTATCTTCCTGTCTCGAGCTTGTTGGCTCATCTTTTGACTTGCACCATTATGCTTAGCAGGTGCTTGTCTATCTCTTAGGATGTCCTGACGGCACGACTTTGGGATCTCGTCTTGGGATCCGGGTCGGGTCGTCACAATTGGTATCTGAGCTATTGGTTAGCTATTTCGCCAGGATAGGTTCCTTGGCCTAGTTGGGTTGGGTTTATTGTTGAGATTTTTAACGTCGAGTGTTCCTTGTAGGTATATTATGTCAGGAGCTTGTCGTGGAGCTAGTTCTAGTAGACCTCGTTCGAGTACCGCTCGTGGTAATGAGAGAGGGGAAAACGTTAATGATCCGCGTGTGACTCCTCAACAAATGTTTAGAGGGGAAGACGATTCCACTATACTTGGGAGATTCTTGAAGTTGATACATGAGGGCTTCGATGAAGAGCCCGAAGCTTCTAAAGCAGAACATTGGTTAGAAAGCATGGAGAAGATCTTTACAGTTATGGGTTGTACGTCAGAAGAGATGGTGACCCTAGCAGTGTTCAAGTTGAGTGGTGCGGCTGACCATTAGTGGCATGTGTTACGAGATAGTTGGAGACACCATGGAGTGCCTTAAGTGTGGGAAAATTTCATGATGAAGTTTAGGGCACAGTTTATTCCGGCAGTAGTTCGGGAAAGAAGAGAAATGGAATTCATTGCGCTAGAACAAGGAGATATGATCGTGGCTCAAGATTCAAGTTCATAGAGTTGGCTCGTTACTGTGGTTACTTAGTACCAGATGAGGCTAAGAAGACCCATCGGTTTGTAAAAGGCCTAAGGATGAAGTATCGTAGGCAGCTTATCCCATTACAGCTCACGGAGTACCGAGATGTTGTGAATCATGCTTATGCGATGGAGTTGGACATCGAGGAGTATGCTCAAAAGAGAACCTCGAGAGCTATTAAGAGTGATGATAATATTGGAGGGCAAGTAGCACCTCAGAAAGTTAGTCAAAGAATCGCATGTACTGGTAGACGGAGTGATGTTCCTACCTCTAGTCGGAGACGACGAGGCGGCGAGTTGATATGTAATTTTTGTATGAGAACAGGACATGCCGAGAACAGATGCTGGGGCAAGGCAAGAAAGTGCTTTGCCTGTGGAGGTGATCATGTTCGTAAAGATTGCCCAAGGATGAGAGTTAATCGGTCTGGGAGTGCTAGCCAACAATCTTGTGGCTCCAAGAGAGATGGTGATGGTCGGCCTAGAGTTTGAGGTCGTGTGTGCGTGGCGGTTGGCCATTGCGGAGTTTTGAAACCTATCCGAATAGGAAGGTATGCTCTCGTATATATATTATACCGTTGCTACTATTATTGTTATTATGAGTACACGTCTTATCGGTAGCTCATGTGCATTCATACATACATTACATGGTGTATTGCATATTATTGGTTTATTGCTTGATTGGGGATAAAGCCCCAATGTGGTGTTGGTATGTGATATTGTTTGATTTGTGAATTACCGGTAGGTAATCACACATGGTTTGTGGATTCTTGTGTAGTCTATGTATATATAGGACTATACTATATATAAAGAGCATTGGAGATGAATTTATGTTACGACGATAGTAATCAATGGTATTATGGGGTTGCATTTTTGTAGGCCTACATTAAGAGCCGGGGTATGAATTTATGCATATATATGTGTATATATATATGAAGCATGAATTGTATAATGATACTTACTAGTTTGATATGATACTTGCATACTCTATGGAGATATGTTAAGGTGATGAATAATATACATCTATAATATAGTTTATGATTATTATGCGAGTAGGATACACTCGATAAGTGCGAAAGTTAAGTGTTGTGATTTATGGGTTGATTTTAGTGCGTGAACAAGTATGATGTTTCACCGCAATTTTGTTGAAGTGTTGATGTTTAGGAGACGCTTAGAATTTACGCTGGTTGTAGACTTGGTCTAGAATTTAAGAAAGGTTGGAATTGTGAAGTATAGACGTTACGACTACTAGTAGCCGCGTCGGTACGTGGTGACTTCTAGTGAGTTTTCTTTGTTATGTGTACTAGGTACACGAGTTTTGTGGTAAATATGATTGTTGTTTGCCAAGGTAATAGACCTCGTTACTTGACTTGATTTCATTCAGTTATGTGCATTAGTTGTAGGGAACACCTACTTGATGCATCTACATTGTAGTATATTAAATTCTCATTTCATAATTATTATCTCCTGCTCATTCATTTCATTAGCATAAGAGACTGTTAAAGGATGCTTAAGATTTTCTCATAACCTGTCGCATCCTTGCAACGAAAGCTTTTGAAATCCAATTTAGCCGGTACCCTAAATTGGTGATCAAAAGAGGTTCGTTGGTGGACTAGGATTGGTAGTGAGTAGGTTAGACATTGACTAAACCTCTTACCAAATGGAATGGACAGAAATGGGAAGAATTTTCAAACATTTCATTATTGTGCTCTTATGTGTTCTTACCCGCGATACGGAGATCGCGAGTATCATTTACATGACTTGAAATGTCGAATGATTGCCTCTAATTTGGTTGAGAATTGCTCTATAAGCAATTATTACTCCTTGTAACTTAAGATCTTTTATGCGTGAATTTCATGGTGTGCCCCGAGACAAATAGTTTCGGTAGTTGAATGTTTATAGTATACTTGAACTTGTTTTCATGTTAAACTTTGGGGTTTGTGTACAAGATTGGTTAGTGTTGTTCGTATGTGTTTTCGTGACTCGAATATGAGTCATATTATTTCAAATCTGAAGAGTTTAGTGTTGTTGTGCCTATTGAGAGGTCCCGAAACCTGAGTACGGATCACGGTAGTTTGATCCTAATATACTTGGTTTGGTTATTGTGATTGTAGACTCGGAGATTGAGTCTAGGTTTATGGTCTTGTTTGCTCAGAATTGAGAGACACTGTGGTTGTGTCTGGGTATTTTGGTCGAGTGATAACCCGATGTTGGTTTGTGTTATGGTTTAGAATTCGGGACGAATTCTTTTTAAGGGGGAGAGGATGTAAGACCCCGATTCCCGGTTAGCTTGAATTGCGTGCAATGCTCGCATTTCTTCTTTGGTTGATTGCTCGTTGGGCTTGTGAGAGAGTCTGGATGTGTATGAGAGATCACATTAAGACCAAAATACTTTTAAGACATGCCATATAGTTGTGAACTTGCTAAAGTCACAAGTCGTAACTCGACGATAGTCGAAATGCGACGCGATTGAGAATTCGCCATGCTTCGTGTTCTCGAACTCGCTTTTGGTCCCGATCTTTACATGATGATTAAATAACATGTTTAGATGCATTAGACATCTAGTTGGATGTATTCCTTAAGTCTTGTGAGGTTTTGACGCTCCGAGGATAACAATTCTCCTTATCGCGTAGTTCGAGATTAAGCCGGGTGATCGTCTCGCCCTTCGGGAGTCCTTTTCTCCTATCTGTTGTTCATCATTTGAGAGGCATTTAGGCCTATTCTATATCCCTTTGAAGTGTTAATAACCATGGGTTGTTGCTGTGAGGTTCCCAGGGTGCGACCCGCGCCCCGCGCGCCCTTGGATAGGGGTGCGCGTACGTGCGGATGCGGGACACCACTGCTCTCGTTCCACCCTCCCTTGTTTAGGGGAAGACGAAATCCAAAGTGCGAGAGGAGTGCTATCTATATTAGCACGTTGGAATGTGCCTCGGTTGCCCTGAGTGGATTTTGTATCCAAAATGGGAACTAAAGGTTTTCTCATGTCGTTATCCCTTATTTCGGGATAACAGATATGGGAATGCATTACCTTTCCATTCTCATTCTCCCTTTTATCTTTCAGGGGAAAATAGAGAAGTGCAAGAAAAGATATTGTGACGCCCCCACTTATGGATTTATTAAAATAGCCTCATGGCCCAATCAGATCACTATGGGAGCTATGGGTTTCCCGCATCAAGTTATCCCTTGTTTAGGGGATACCAGGATATGGGAATACATCACCCCTCCATTCCCGTATCTCCTTTTTTTAGGGGAGAACAGGAAAGTGCAAAGAGGGAATGTTGCAAGGCCCCACTGGATCTGAAGGTTTTAGAGTCGCCACCTTTATTTTAAGGCAAAAATAAAGGAAAACTAGAAAAGAAAACCAGAGATTTTAGAAAGCGGGTTCGGGGGCTAAGTTACGAGTTGGGAAGGTGCTAGGCACCCAACTCGCCCTTTCGGTCTCAAAACGTTTTTGGCTGAAGTATGCTCATTGTTATATTAATCTAGCAAATAAATAAGGTCTTATTTTGACAAGGGAAAATTAAACAGATACATTCGTGGCTACATTATTCTGGACTCGCAGTCCTCCTTCCAATAATTACAAACATATTTAAGAATATTTGGCCATTATAATGGCTCTTTTACATAATATTTCTTAATCTAATCCGGCAAAGACAAACGGCTTATATTGGCTACATTGCGCGGATTTAAATAACAATTTTTGAAAAAATAAATAAAAGGGAAAAATACAAATAAAATAAAATACGCTCTTAAAGGTATTACCTTTTAGAGCGGCGGTGTGCTCGCTCTGTCATTCAGGGAGAGGGAGTCTTTTTGTTTTGAATTGAACTGGGCAGGATGACTGTTTGATTTGATTGATGTTTTGAGGTTTGGGCTTATCAACTCGGGCAGAGTGACAACGTTATTTGGGTAGGTTTTGGCCTTTTTGGTTGGGCGGAACCTAGACTTAGTTTTTGACTTTTTTAGCTCGTTACTCGGGCAGAGTAACGGCTTATTTTGGGATTTTTGGACTGGGGATTTGAGGTGGATACCTAACAACTAGGCTAGGGATCGCTTATAACCTATGGGTTTTTGATTTGGCAGAGTTTGGACGGGGTTTGGAGACTATAGGGGCTTCCACTCACCTATCTCGCACCTCTCGTACTAATTTTATCGGAGGAAACGAAGCAGAGCTTCGCTGCGATCAAAAATCGCGGATGAAAATGTGTCTAAACTGGGAGCCGAGGCCTCCTATTTATAGCAAATGGGAGGGCCTTGTACTAAAAGTTGTACCTATTTGATGGAGAGGGCTGTTGGTGCGGCACCATGCCTCTTTTACAACTTTGAAAATTTTGCACTTTAGCCCCTGCAGTTCACTGTTTCGCGCATCCTGCTTTTCCTTTCGCATTTTTGACTCCTGCAACTTGACATTTGTTAAGTTTTAACAGTTCTTGATATTTTATGTCACACATACCGAGTGCGAAATTGAGGTGTCTGAGAGCCCCAACGATGGAGTCTACGGGTAACCTTACGGCTTACTGAGTAGACGAACATCGTTGATAAACAAGAGACTCTCCAATTTCGTTCATTTAAGAACGGGAGAATGCAATTGGTAGCAGTTATAATGCACAATGAGCATGCTATCCAAACTCTATAACCTAGACATTTTTAGTCGGTTATAAAAAAGTTATCGAAGTTTTAAGCAGATGTGAATTTAATGTGCTCTAATGGTCGGACCTACTAATGTAGGCTGCCTACGTATTCCCTATTAAAGGAAATCAGACCAAGCGTAGTTCAGGCCAAAACCCTAAACTACAACTAAAGTGAGGATGTCATGTTCTTCGGGCCAAACCCGATCGAGAACACAACGGAAAAAGATTTTTGTGTTTTCGAAAAAGCCGTATTCTTCCGGTCCGAAACCGTTGTCAAATACGGTATGAAGATTTGAATGTTTTTCTGCCACCACATTTCAACCGGTCAATACCTTGTCGTTGAAACGTGTTAAGAAAAATTTTCTAATTATGTCTGGGCCTTGATCGCTGTCTTGTTTCCAGACATAACCCGAAAACTTTCAAATATCCAGAAAATTGTGCTTGACTAAAGATCCGTTGCCGAGCACTGCGAATTGCTTTTCTGTTACCACATTTTCAACCGGTCAATACCTTGTCGTTGAAACGTGTTAAGAAGAATTTTCTAGGTATGTCTAGGCCTTGATCGATGTCTTGTTTCCAGACATAGCCCGAAAATTTTCAGATATCCAGAAAATTGTGCTTGACTAAAGATCCGTCGCCGAGCACGGCGAATTGATCATTCTTCAAGTATTTTCGAAAATTGTGAAGTGGAAAATATTCTTTTTCCTTCCTCTTTCTTCTTCTCCCTGTTTTTTTTTTTTTTTCAAATATTCCTCTTTTTTTGTGTTTTTGAAATATTCCTCTTTTTTTTTTTTTGAAATATTCCTCTTTTTTTTGTTTTTTTTGAAATATTCCTCTTTCTTTTTTTTTTTTTTTGAAATATTCCTCTTTTTTTTTTGTTTTCAAAACTCAATTTGAAAAAGATTTTCTTTTTATTTTGAAGAATAAAGCAAAATTTTCCTAAAAAGGAAATTATTCTAGAGTCAGGGTAGGAATATGTACCTGACTTACCTTTTGCGCCTGGGTGGCTGCCGCGGATTCGGCTGATTTTGATATTTCTGCCACTCTTGCTGGGGAATTTATTTTCTTTTTTTTTTTTTTTGTGATGGTCGGACCTACTGATGTAGGCTGCCTACGTATCCTTTTTCAAGGAATCAGACCAAACGTAGTTCGACCTGATGCTGGGAATTTTATTCTTGCTTATTTTTTTCTTTTCTTTTCTTTTCTTTTCTTTTCTTTTCTTTTCTTTTCTTTTGATTTTTTTTCCCTTTTGATTGATTTTTTTTTCTTTTCTTTTCTTTTTTTTCTTTTGATTTGATTTTTTTTTCTTTTGATTGATTTTTTTTTTCTTTTCTTTTCTTTTCTTTTTTCCTTTTTTTTTTTTTTTGATCTGCTGGGGAAGTCATTTCCTTTGTCCCTTGGTGAATGGTCGCAAATCTTGGTTAACAAAACTAACTTTGTTAACTTTCTGTTAGGCTCAGGGACCATTTTGGAAACTTTGAAATCTGAGGACTTGAGTGCTGCAGCTGCAAACTTTGGAGGGGGAAAAGGGAAAATTCCCTTTTTCCTCCTTAAGTGACGGGAATGTGAGAAATGAGTTACTGCTCTTCTTTCTCTTTTCCTTCATTTCTTCTGCCTCTGCTGCTTCGTTGCCCGCCATAGCTACTATCCTCTTACTCTTTTTTTTTATTTTCTCCATTTTTGCTCATTTTCTCGATTTTCTTCCGCCAATTTCAGTGTTTTACTTAGCAGATGGCTTCTTCTTCACGATCCAGGAAGGGAAAAGCACCGATGCGCCCAGAATCTGGTGGTAGGAGGAGAGAACCTCCTAGCTTGATTCGAAACCGGCTCAATTATACGTATTCTACGGATGATTGGGGCAACCTTCAGCGAGATCGGGACACCCACGTGTCCAATCTTCCCTTAACCACTGTAAGATTTCTCTTTTCAAGCAATTTTCCTGGCTATTTCTCATATCTGCTAAATTCCTGCACTGTTTGGGACTTTTGGAGCACTCTTGACTTTGTTAGTGATGCATATGCATGTCCTATTTATGCCTAAATGATGTAATTGAGTGATAATGTATGTAATTTCTATGATTTATTTTTGCGATGCATGATTTGAAATAGTGGTCACTATTTGACCCTACTATGCATGATTTATGTTTTAAATGCAAATGGGGCTATATGATGCATGTTTTACACTAAATCACATTTTTGCATGTGATAGAATTGCGAAACGGAATATTCGAAGTATAAATTTAATTTTTCCGAGACACTTTTCGGGCATATTTTCGGATGAAAATAGGACAAAACAGATATTTTTCATGCCCTTAAATTTATTTTCCTAGCATGCAAATGCTGCAGGGGTATAGTAAATACCACAAATATATTTATTTTGATGATCGGTGGTACTTTACCTTCTTTTTAGCGTATTCCTATGGCAGCTTATTGGACAAATGAAATGCATAATATGAATGTATGAATTATTTTATTTGATGCAGATGCAATGTAAAATACGTATGAGATGATGCATGAATTTTTCACATTTTATTATGCTCATGACAAATGCAGTTATAATATGTACGTTAAGATGTAAAATTAATTACATATATGAATTGTTTTTTTTTTTTTATGATTTTTTTATGGATTTTGAAAAAGAATGATTTTTATGTACATGTAAATTTATGCACATGTATGAAAATAGTATGTGACAATTTAAAGAATTATTATTTTATTTCTTTTTTTTTGTTTGTTTGTTTTTTTTTATGAACAAGGTTTTTTTTTTCTATTATTATTTTTGAAAAAAAAATTTATTGTAAAAATCATGAAGTATAAGACATGCGATATGTTTATTATTTATTTTAAGAACTGTGCAGAAAAGAAAATAAGGATAGAAGACTTACCCTTTTTTTTTTTTAGGTTCGCAGGAAGTTTGATAGGGTTCGGGTATCATATGGAGATGTGGCTGACATTTTTAACATGTTACCCAAAGCTGCACAATTGCTGGTAGAGGGCTCGGGCTTCAGCACCTTCTTGCACTCCTTTACTCATTTCACCAGCTTCCTCCCTATCTTCGACGTGCTTCGGGACTTCTGGTGGGACACCACCCACACTTTTCATTTCAGCTGGGGGGAGGCGACCATGACCCCTTGTGATTTATTTGCTATTACGAGGAATCCCTACGGCGTAGGGGAGACCTTGGCTCTGGATTTTACTTTCCGACATCGTAGGGAGGAGATCATAGACCTCCTGGGCTTTGAACCTCGCTTCAAATCGTCGGATGAGGTTTATATTAGCAGCGTTCGACACTGGCTTCTTAATAATGCCGGGCAGGTACCGGCTAATGATGAGGCAGCCATTACTCGAGTAGCCCGAGCTTTTCTTTTCTTTTTCCTCGGCTCATCACTTTTTGCTAATTCTTCCGTCACCCTGAGAGCCTCCGTCTTAGCTTGCCTTACGGACTTTGATCGGATCCACAGCATGATTGGGGACAGGCTGGTTTGGCTGAGTTATATGCTTCTATGGATAGAGCCAGCCGGAATGATTCACCGACCCTGAATGGGTTTGCCCCGGCGTGGGAGGTACATGCCTTTTCCTGCTTTTTCATTCATTCATTTTTTCTTACGCATCATTTTTTCCATCATTTTTTTCTATTATTTTTTTTATTTTTTTATTTTTTATTTTTGCAGTGCAGGCTTTTTCATTCTTGATTTTCGGGGCGCCTCATCAAGCAGGGTCTACCGGCCTCGTATGTGTCCCAATATGTTGGCGATAATAGGGTCGATTTGAGCGGCGGCGGTGGTTGCAAAACCGGGAGAAGAGTCTTTGGAGCAAATTGTTGGCTCGATCTGGCTCGGTGCATTTTCTCCCTTGGAAAGCACGGAGGGTCATTATCATACTACTCGGCGATGTTGAGCCATTGGGATATTGATGGTTTCCATCATGGTAGATTCTTTGTACATGGGCGGCGGGTGAATCGTCGGCACCAATATTTTCTAATGGCTCGGTGGTGCCTCCTCGGCCCCTGCTTGGGTGATAGAGCACGAGCAAGCTGCTCGGCCGGTCTCGATATTTGGGGAAATACCTCGTTCTGCGGCAGTTATCCGGTGATGTCATACGAGGATTTCACGAGATTAGAGCTGCATCCCCTCCTCGTGCTCTGTTGTGCCCGAGGCGGCATTCGATGCTACTTGTCTAGGGCACAGGGTCATCTACTTCACGTCTCGATGAGAACGATGTTCTGAGCGATGATATTTTCTCTACTTTTCGGTATGAATGGGGCGGTGGACTTAGTAGAGCGAGTTCTTCCGATGTCGAGATCCGGAGGGCGTCGCGTCGGGCCGAGGCTCGTTCGGTAGACACATCCACCTTTATTGTTTTTTTTTTACTCACACATTTTTTCTTTGAGACTGACATTTTTTCTTCATCTTCATTTTTTTTTATTTTCACTTTTTTTTTGGTGAGCGTGTCTACTTACAAGAAACTACTTGCGGGGATTCTTCGGCATCGGCAAATTATATCGAAGTTGGTGATGAATTTTCTTGTAAGGGGCTTGAGGTCGGCGGCCCGTCGAGATGATGATGATGATGATGGGTCAAGCGCGGCCGAGGTCGAGTCGCGGGTCCCGAGTCGGGGTGGTGGCCTTCCCAGAAGCCAGTCGTCCCGAGCACATTAGCTTTGAGTTCCTGCGAACATTAGTATCTCTTTCTTTTTTTTTTCTTTTGTATATTATATATTTTTTTTTTTGTAAAAGAAACATGTACAAACATTATGATATAATGCAATATAGTGTATATGATGCAGTATGTTACACATGCAGCAATAAATTCATACAGAAAATAAAACTATACCAATCATCTAAAATGTACTGGCACGCTGTATTTTGAAGAAAGGGATTTTTGAGAATACACCTTTGGATAAGAGCGGGCTTTTCGGGTGATATCGGAATGGGAAAATGGTCGAATCTCTTATTCTTTCGGTGCATTGTGGCTGTTGAGTCCGTGGTTGTAGCTTCCTTTTGTAGGTTTTTTTTTTTTTTTTTTTTTTTTTTTGATCGAGGCGTAGGAGCGAGAGTGTCGGATCATCAAACCAGGATTCCAGGCAGCACAGCTATCCAGGATAATGGTGATGCTGACGATGAAGAGGGAGACACCTCTGGTGGCTCTCATGCTGATGAGTCTAGAGCTTCTTTTGCGTCTCGCAGAAGGAGTATATGGGCCCGGCTCGGTGGACACCGCAGGCACTGATGGACCGCTCGGGGCTATGGCTGCAAGAAAAGGATTGTTTCTGGGGAAAACAACGGGGGTATAGGCATGTATATAGATATGTACAAATGCAAGTAATATGTAATATAAATGTCTTAATAAGTATTCCTAAGTTGCACCTTAGGACCTGTAAAATTTATATTTTAGTGTTTTAATGTGAGCTGATTTGTCGTGGTTTTTCTCCTTTTGTCAGTCGAGCCTCTAATGTGCTGAAGACCGGAGGTAGTACGCTGATGGCTTCAAATAATGCCTTCCCTCTCCTTTTATTATTTTTATTTTTTTTATTTTTTTTTATGCTCTAACTTTTGCCTAGGCCGCCCTTTCGGGTTTTCAACCTAGCGAGCTTTTATTTATTTATTTTTTTTATTTTTTTATATGCTCTAATTTTTGCCTAGACCGCCCTTTCGGGTTTTCAGCCTAGCGAGCCTTTTTTTTATATATATATATTTTCTTTTTGCCCTAATTTTTGCCTAGACCGCCCTTTCGGGTTTTCGGTCCTAGCGAATTTGGAGAGGAAGCATTCTTGAATAGGATAGCTCAGGCGTAGTACCTTTTGAGTTTGTCGAGGTTGAAAGGCTGGACAAGGTCTTCTCCATCCTGGTTCGTGAGAAGCACGGCACCTCCTGATCGGATCTCCTTAACAATGTATGGTCCCATCCAGGGAGATTTCCATTTTCCCCTAGTATCAACATAACTAGGGGGTTTTTCTCGAAGCACAAGGTCTCCGACTTGAATATCACGGCCTTTGACTTTCTTGTTGAAGGCTCGGGCAATACGCCTTTGATATGCCCGGGTATGCTCCAAGGCTAGTAGGCGTCGTTCATCAATTAGGGTCAGTTCTTCGTATCGCCCTTTGACCCGGTCAATTTCTGATATATCAGCTTCCATCATTACTCTCAATGATGGAATTTCCACCTCTATTGGTAGTACCGCTTCCATGCCATATGCTAGAGAATAAGGGGTAGCCCGGTGGGTGTGCGACGTGGGTAGCCCAGGAGGGCTAGTGGCAATTTTCGGCCGATCTCTTCTGTATCGGCCATCGGCCATTTTCTAATGATGTTCTCGAGAGTTTTGTTGGTGGCGCTTCAACGGCACCATTGGCTTGTGGCCGGTAGGGGGAGGATTTGTGTCTCTGGATCTTGAACTCGTCCAGCAGGCGGTTCACGTCCCCTTCAAAATGAGAGCCGTTGTCGGAGATGATCTCGCAAGGTACCCCGTAGCGGTATATGATATTGGCCTTAATGAATTCGGATACCTTCCGGGCGTTTAGTACCTTGTAGGAAGAAGCTTCTACCCACTTTGTGAAATGTCGGCGGCTACCGGGGCGTATTCGCCCATTGGATCCCCGGGTGAATTTGGCCTATGGCGTCGATACCCCATGTTGAGAAGGGCCGGGGCGTGGAGTTGTATAGGACATGTGGGGGTGTGGGGGCACATCTTTGTAGATTGGCAAAGCGTTGACATTTGTCGCAATGTCGCACCAGAATCTGATCGGTTCGGCGTACTCAATAGTACCCTGTCGAATGACTTTCTTTGATAGCATATGGCCGTTCACTCATGTGGGGCCAGGTACCACCATGCGGTTGATCCATAATTTGCTCGGCTTTTTTGCTGATTGACACATAGTAAGTTGAGGCCTTGATAGTGCCTCTTATACTGTTGCCACCGTGAGTACCCTCGTGGAGACTCTTCCCCTTTTGTCTAACCCGGGGGGATAAAGATTCTTACGGAGGCGATTTAAGATATCGGCATACCGGGGCTCGTGATGCGCTTGCGCTGCGTTGATTTTGAAGCGATGGGAGTGACTTTTTCCCGACTATGAATGGTGGACTTTAGTTTCGGGGAATCTGGACCGATGGCCTTGAGTGGCGAGCATCGGCGAATTGATTCCTATCTCGTGGCGGGTAATGGAGCGAGATAGAACCAAATCGGGCGGCGGTTATTAACTTGGCATGATAGAGTTGCGGTCGAGGATCTGGGTCTTCCACCTTCCTTCGACTTGATTTATAATCGAGGCCGAGTCTCAGTAGACTTCGAGATCTTTAGCTCCCCTTTTGAGAGCTTCTTCTAGGCCAACAATACAGGCTTCATACTCCGTGTATTATTTGAACATTCGAACTCCAACCTTATAGGCCGGCGGAGTATGAGAGTCGGCGGGATCGATTAACAAGATTCCTATGCCAAAGCCTTTTTGTTCGCGTCAAAGAACATTTGCCAACAGTGTCTGGTCGGTGATTTCAGGATACCTTCATCTGAAACCGGGCTCGGTTGCATCTTCGGTCTTGAGAGGTAGATCGGCTAAGTGGTGCAATGGCGCTCCTTTGATAGACTTGAGAGTGACATAGGTTATGTCAAACTCATTTAGAAGAAAGACCACTTGGCTAGTCTGTTTGGACGGTGATGGCTTACAGAAGATGTATTTGATAGGGTCCATCACGGATATGAGCTTGATGGACCTTCCTTGGAGATAGGTTTTGAGCCTCAGTGGCGGACTAGGCAGGTGCGGCTTTTTCTAGTGTTGAATAGTTTAGCTCGCTTCCTTGTAGCTTCCTACTTATGAAATATATGGCGTTTTCAATGTAGGAATTTTCTTTCTCTTGGCCGAGCATAGCCCCTTGAGGTGTGCGTGACGGTTAAGTATATAAGGAGAGGTTTATGTGTATGAGGTGGAGCTAGCACGGGGGATTGGTAAGGTAGGCTTTTATTTTCTCGAAGGCTAGGCGGCACTTCGGCGTCCAGACTTGATCGGTATTCTTTTGAGGAGTTTAAAGAGGGCTCGCGTGTAGTCGGTATGTCGATGAAACGGTGATGTCTTGCAACCGGCCTAGGAAGCCTTTTACTTCGGTGGGAGTTTTCGGTGTGGCATTTCGGGATGGCTTTGATTTTCTTTTGGCTCGATCTCGATGCCTTGCTCGATTACTAGAAATCCCGGGACTTTGCCTCTGGTAACCCAGAATGTGCATTTGGTGGGGTTAAGCTTCATCGGTGCTTTACGAGTCTTTCGAAGAACTTAGGAGATCTTTAATGTGAGCACCGTAGGCGTCATTTGGAATGCACGATCATATCATCGACATAGACCTCCATCTCTTTGTGGATCATGTCGTGGAAGAGGGTGGTGGCGACCCTACGGTAAGTGGCTCGGCATTCTTTAATCCAAATGGCATGACGATAAGATAAGTCCCCGAGGAGTAGTGAATGAGGTCTTCTCTGGTCTTCTTGCCATTTTGATTTGGTTGTAGCCCGGCATGCCGTCGACGAAGGATCGGACTTTGTGGCTGCGGCGGCATCTACCACAATATCAATGTTGGGCGGGGAAGTCATCTTTGGGCGGCAGCTTTGTTGAGGTCGCGGAAGTCTACAGATTGACTTTCCGTTGGGCTTAGGAGCAGTCACTATATTGGACGGCCAGTCGGGTATTCAACTACCGAATGAAGTTGGCTTGTTTCATGATTTCTTCTTTGACTTGTAGTGACCATTCGGCTTGATGCGGCGGAGCTTTTGTTTGGCCAGGCGAGCATCCGGTATGTGGGAATCGGTGCTCGACTATAGCTGGATCTAGGCGGGCATATCTTCGTAGGACCGAGGCAAAGATGTCTATGAATTCTTTGAGGAGATCAATAAGTGCCTTTCTTTACGGACCTTGGAGGTAGCTGCCGATTCGATTTCTTTGACTTCATTGTCCGGTTGATAGTGGACGGTCTTCGGTATTTGTTGATGAATGGCTTTGTTCACGGTACTCGGCCGACTTTGCAAGCTCAAGTAGATAATTTTTATCTTTTGGGTCCATTTTATTAAATGACTCATTATCATAATTATTGTTATTTAATGCGTCTTTTAAATTAGGTGCAACTAAGGAATAAGCAAAGACATCCATATTATTATTAAAAGCACATTATGCGGGGTTATTACATTGTTGAGGACACGGGGTTTGAGATCCTCAATTATAGGTAGCGGATTGGTAGATGACCAATCCGTAAAGCTAGAAAAGGATCGGGGATAGTATATCGAGCGGTCTACAGTGCGGGGTCGAGGCGGACCGGTCGTGGTGTACCAATTTTGCAGAGGCTTATTAGAAATAGACTCGAACTTCGCGAGAGAGCCTTTCATAATTAGTGCCTCCGTCTATCATACCCAGAAAGCTGTCTCCTCCGAACATTTATTGGGGAAACTTCTTTATTGATCAACGTATTTTACAGCACCTTTTATTCATACTTAAATAGGCTAACTTGCCTCCCTTAAACCTCCTGGGCTTGACTGGTTTCAAAGATTTTTGTACCCGCCACTGTAATTTCTTTGTTGTCGATGAGGTCCTGAATGGCGTTTCTGAGCATATAGCATTGATCGGTAAGATGACCGCTGCATTTATGATACTCAAAAGCGGGCATGGTTCGGTGATGGGCAATGGTTTGGGTGGGCGGTAATTATCCATGGGTTTCGGTATCCCATGGGCACACGGTTTGTTTGGAGTATTTCGGATCGCGAGCAAGTCATCGTAATGTCTTTCTTTTTGATTTCTTGGTTTTGATATATGGCTAGGTCGGGTTTTGGTCAGGCAGCTGAGCGGGGTTTTCTTTTTTGGATAAAGTTGGAGCGAGATTGGCTTGCCTAGACCAGGGCCTAGCAGGGATTCTTTTTCTGGTATGCAAATGATTCTTTTTAAGTTCCCCGGGATCATGTGGAAATAGGCATCTGAAGGATCGAAAGGGGGATGATTTTCTGGGTTGTGGTAATAGGCATTCAGGTGGGGAGGATCAAGGCTGATTTCTGGAGAATTTGGGTTAGAGTCATGGGTATTGGAAATCATGTTTCCTTGATCAAGGAGGTCATCACTGGGTTGGTAACTGGCATTTGAGGGTTTTTTAGAGGCTTGGAAAAGGATATTCTCGGTGGTATCAAGGGAGTTTATTTCAGGAGAGTGGGAAGTATTAGGAGCATATTCTGGGATTTTGACCTTTTGTGAGAAAATGGCAAAAGCTTCAAAGCGGCCAAGGTCACTTACCACCTGATCCATTATTCTTTTTGCATGGTCATCTAATTCCTTCCTTAACCAAGCCTCAAGCCCAGGAGGAGGTGCATACGTAGGAGTTTCCCCTTCTAGTTCCCAGCCGTTCCAGTTGTCGCTATTTCCCGTTATAGCTTGTTTGTTCTTTCTTTGCCATATTGCTCGGATCGTGCCCGCCGATTACGCCTGCATCGAGCGATACCCTCGATCGATTTACGCACTATTTTCTCGAATCAACCGGCCAAGGCGGTATTATCTACGCTTTCCAAATTCGGGCCTGGTCTCGAGGAAAATGGGGTTTGGTAGGTATCGAAGAATTTGGAGGCTATCTGGGCTTGGAGTACGCGTGCCTTTTTATTAATATTTTATTATTATTATTTATTTTCATGTTCCCTACAATTGACCAGGATAAGCACACTCGCTTTATTTTGACAGCAGTCTCGGGACTTTTCTGGAGCAGTGGATTCTTTCCGCAGTATAGGACCAACGTATTCCACACGCTTTCGACTCCCAGGGGTCCCAGGCGAAGGGCCTATACTCTTTCCAGGATCCACCATCCGAAATGGTCTAGGTCGAGCATTTGAGAATTATAAGTCAGCCCCTGTTTATTGTATTGATATATTTTTTTTTGTGCGCACTTATTATATATATTTTTTTTTTTGACTTGCGCATTTTTTTTGACATATATATTTTTTTTTTTTGATTTTTTTTTTGACAGGGGCTGACCCACAATTCAAAAATGCAAAAACCGGTCGGTCTGTGAAGTGTCCTGAAAAACTATATGCATTCTAACGTTGGTTTATGCAGGGGGTAAGCTGGCCATGGTGTAGGGTAACAGTTCGGAATATATTTATATGCGTGCACGTGTGTGCGGTATCTAGAAAAACAGTAAAGTCTTAATTTATTTTACAGAAAAATAAAGCAGATATGGCATGTCTTGCTGTTTTATGTGGATTTTCTCGGCTTTTTATTTTTGAGCGCAAGCAAGCAAGCATACCACTTTAAGAAATAGAAAGAAAAGCGGGGAAACTATCTATCCCTATTAATTACAAATTTTTGGTCCTATGTCCCCAAAATAAAATGACAGCATGAATGCAGTTATGTACGAATATACAGAATAAAGTGAAAAAAGAAAATGAACTGAAAGAAATAAATGAAAGAAAATAGGGCCGGAAGTAAAGCCCCAGCTCTTTTGTTGTGCTGCCCGGAATTTATTGTAGTATATATGATATATATATATATTTTTTTTTCTTGATTTTTTTTCGAATATATATATATATATATATATATATATATATATATATATATATATATTTTTTTTATACTCTTAAACATGTCCGTAATGTATCTGAACGAGGCTGCCGGATGGAGGATCATATCCACAAATATAGCCACGTACCGTAATGGGAACACTTTATTGAAATGCGTAAATTAATATAACGAGCATATCGCAGAAACAAATAAAAACAAAAAGGTTTTATTTTATGAGTATAGCTCTCCATTTTATTTAAAATAAAACAACTCCCAGCCAGTCGTCGCCACCGTGAGGTTCCTGGTGCGACCGCGCGCCGCCCCTGGATAGGGTGCGCGTGCGGACGCGGGACACCACCGCCTCGCTCCACCCTCCCTTGTTTAGGGAAGACGAAATCCAAAGTGCGAGAGGAGTCTTTGTCTATATTAGCACGTTGGAATGTGCCTCGGTTGCCTCGAGTGGATTTTGTATCCAAAATGGGTACTAAAGGTTTCTCATGTCGTTATCCCTTATTTCGGGGATAACAGGATATGGGAATGCATTACCTTTCCATTCTCATTCTCCCTTTTATCTTTCGAGGAAAATAGAGAAGTGCAAGAAAATATATTGCGACGCCCCCACTTATGGATTTATTAAAATAGCCTTATGGCCCAATCGATCGCTATGGGAGCTATGGGTTTCCCGCATCAAGTTATCCCTTGTTTAGGGGATACTAGGATATGGGAATACATCACCCCTCCATTCCCGTATCTCCCTTTTTTAGGGGAGAACAGGAAAGTGCAAAGAGGGAATGTTGCGAGGCCCCACTGGATCTGAAGGTTTTAGAGTCGCCACCTTTATTTTAAGGCAAAAATAAAGGAAAACCAGAAAAGAAAACCAGAGATTTTAGAAAGCGGGTTCGGGGGCTAAGTTACGAGTTGGGAAGGTGCTAGGCACCCAACTCGCCTCGCCCGGTCTCAAACGATTTTTGGTGAAGTATGCTCATTGTTATATTAATCTAGCAAATAAATAAGGTCTTATTTTGACAAGGAAAATTAAACAGATACATTCGTGGCTACATTATTTACTGGACTCGCAAACTGCCTCCTTCCAATAATTACAAACATATTTAAGAATATTTGGCCATTATAATGGCTCTTTTACATAATATTTCCTAATCTAATCCGGGCAGCACAACGGCTTATATTGGCTACATTGCGCCGGATTTAAATAACAATTTTTGAAAAAAATCAATAAAAGGGAAAAAATACAAATAAAATAAAATACGCTCTTAAAGGTATTACCTTTTAGAGCGGCGGTGTGCTCGCTCTGTCATTCAGGGAGAGGGAGTCTTTTTGTTTTGAATTGAACTGGGCAGGATGACTGCTTGATTTGATTGATGTTTTGAGGTTTGGGCTTATCAACTCGGGCAGAGTGACAACTTTATTTGGGTAGGTTTTGGCCTTTTTGGTTGGGCGGAACCTAGACTTAGTTTTTGACTTTTTTAGCTCGTTACTCGGGCAGAGTAACGGCTTATTTTGGGATTTTTGGACTGGGGATTTGAGGTGGATACCTAACAACTAGGCTAGGGATCGCTTATAACCTATGGGTTTTTGATTTGGCAGAGTTTGGACGGGGTTTGGAGACTATAGGGGCTTCCACTCACCTATCTCGCACCTCTCGTACTAATTTTATCGGAGGAAACGAAGCAGAGCTTCGCTGCGATCAAAAATCGCGGATGAAAATGTGTCTAAACTGGGAGCCGAGGCCTCCTATTTATAGCAGTGGAGAGGGACGCGGCTGGAATTTCTTGATTTCTTTCCCGTGCATCGGCAGCTTGTACTCTGCGCTTGAAAAGTTGTACCTATTTGATCTGAGAGAGACGCACAGTGGGCTGTTTGGTGCGGCCAATGCACCCAGTGCGGCACCAAGGGGGCTTGGTGCGGCACCATGCCTCTTTACAACTTTGAAAATTTTGCACTTTAGCCCCTACAGCTTCATCAAGCTTTAAGATCCTCGCTTTCCTTTCGCATTTTTGACTCCTGCAACTTGACATTTGTTAAGTTTTAACAGTTCTTGATATTTTATGTCAGTCACATACCAGGGGTACGAAATTGGGGTGTCTACAGTTGCCCGTCGGTTTGTGGTTTCATTCGACGTTTCGTTAGAGAGATATTGCGCCTTGTGTCGGTTTCGCACCGGGTTGTTTCAGGAGTTGTTGTGAGGGTTCTGGACCTACTTTGAGGGTGGTTTGAGACTTGGTTTGTTTATCCAAGTGTTTGAGGTCCTTTAGGGTTGAATTATAGGCTGTTTCGAAGCTTTAAGGGTTGCGGTTGCATGCGGGAAAGACCGGACACGAGAAAGGAAGCAACAAAAGCCGGGAAGAGGAAGCCAGGGACCATGCGCTCGCATGGCCTGCTATGATGCGACCGCATCACCTCCAGATCCCTGTTACGGGATTTTTGATGTATTTTGGTAAGTTGTCTATCCTATGCCCACCCTAACCCAACCTAACGCACTCCTAAACCCTCTTAACTACCCTAAGACATATCCTAAACACCTAATTGAGTTTTAGAGGTGGATTAGTGTGGTTATGTAAAGGGAAACAAACCTATCATCTAAACACATCACCCACTTACTTTCCTAATCTAATTGAGCCCTAACACTTCATTTAACTCCCACATTCAGCCTATCACCTCTAAAAAACGTGGGAGACTCTCTTGGGGGCTTAGAGAAGAGTTTCTAGGGTTCTTGAGAGCCCAACCCTTGGAATCCATAGCTTGGGGCCTCCATTTCACAATCCACTCCATAGAATTGAATAGGAGAGTGAGGAGAACAAGACCCACCAATTGGAATTTCGAATTGGAAGCTTAAAGGGGCTGAATCAAGGTAAGTTACTACACCTATCTCTCTTTGTTTTTGCCCCATTGACCATAGGGAAAACAACCATTGTGTTATGTGAGGTCAATGGGTGCATTTAGGGCTTTTCTAGAGATGCCATGAACCCTAGATTTCTAAGTAGAGATTTTGCTTGGATGAACCTACTTGGGACCTTGATTAGCATGTTATTAATGTGTAGAGTAGCCTATTCATCCTTGTTATGTGATTTATTCATGTGTTGTGAGCATGATTGGTGAAGTTACTTGGAAGGGTATATGCCCAAATGATGAATTGGCTTGGATGAATATGATTAAAACCTTGATTAGTATAATATACATGAGTAGTATAGTATATTAATCAATTTTATGTGATTTGTTCATGTTTGGTAGGCATGATTGGTGAGGTGACCTAAATGGGTTTATGCACAAAAATGTGAAATTGTCCTATGTTGCCTTGTTAAGTGTTTTGTTGGGATTATGTGGGTTTAATGAACTTGGGAATATGGTGATTGATGTTAGTTATGAACATGGGGAGGGTATTGTAGCCCAAGCTTCTATGCCCTAATTTTTGGAAAGTGTACACTAGACTCAACGGAGTCATTATAAGTTTGATAACGTGCTTAACGAACTTGGGTTGAAATCCTACAACGATTGGATTTCGTATGATTAATGTTGTGAAATGCATAGTCTCCAAACTTTAAATTGAATTATGATTATGATGAACTTTATGGATATTTAGGCTTGGGAATCAAGCCCGAATGAATATTGGGATTTTGTTGTACACTTTAATGAAATATTAAAGTGTGGATTTATGAAACACATAAAGAATGAAATGTAGTATTAAGACTCAACGGAGTCGTTATAAGGCCAATAAAATGATAATGAGCCTTGGGTTGACACCCTACAATGTTTGGGTTTTGTTTGGTTATGATTGTGCACACCAGGTTTTTGGGTTTGTGTCCAATTGAGACATTCATGTTATGGAGACTTATTAGAAATATATTTTGAGCATACTTGTTAGAGCACGGGACATTAGAGACCAACGTATGGTCACGAGTATAATTAAGAGAAGATTAAGAAAGAATCATCTCCTTAAGGATTTTGGTCGCGTGTATATAAAAGCACTTGTGAGAAAATGACTACAGGGTAGTCATGAGGTTCTTGAGTATGGTGTTAGTGATACCGATCATATACGACGATTAGGACTATGATTGAGTCCGGTATACTTAAAATAAAGACTAAAATATTAAGTCTTGAATTGTGGATATTCTTAGACTAACGTAGTAGTCTTTGGTTTGATTTTGAGTTGAGGATTATTGTAGACCTCACATTATGATTTATTAAGCTTATATGCTATCTTTGATTTGGGTGATGACTTGAGGAATAATGAGTACCTCAATATGTGGTTCTTGAACTAAACTTGTAACTTGTAAGTTAGTTGAACATGTTGGTCATATGCAAATATATGCATTGTTCATGAGATTTCGTAGAGCATTATGTCCTACTTGTTTATATGCAAATATGTGCATGGTTTATGAGATGTTGTAGAGCATTATGTCCTACATGATTTAATGAGCCCGATATTAATGAACTTGGTCTCATTGGTTTATGCAAGTAAATATCTACTTGATCATTTTGGTTTAAGTCCAGCTGGCGGGTTTGGTCGTAGTGTCGGCAATGGGACGATTCATAGTCTTTGGAAACAATCGCTATGAATCGTTGCATTGGTTCCCTTTCTCCTCACTATTTGGCCAATAGTGGGATGTGGTCTCGAGATAGAGCCATCTAGCCTAATTTCGAGCTCCCATTTCTCATCCAGGGATTGGATGAATGTAACGAGTACTCATTAAAGGAAAACTGATGAGTTGTGATTATTTGGGGACGAAACCCCAAGGTATGATTGGTTGGGTATTGAACCCAGATTTTGGTTTGAAGATGGATCCCATGGTAAGATTGGTTGGGTGTTAGACCCGGATTTGGTTGTAACGGTTCGATTTACGTTTCTTGTTACACATGGTTATTTATGAGCATTTATATGAAAAATATTACGCTATGTGGCTTATGTGGGATTATGTGCTTGATAATTAAGTGCATGTTTATTTTTGGTATACTAGTATGATACCATGATTCTTATATGTTCGTGCATTATGCCATGCCATACAGTTGCATTTAGTAACATACTGGGTCATTATGACTCACTCCGTGTGGTTGTTTTTCCCTAGTGTGTGCAGTGATCCCGTTACTACGCGCGGCGACTTCGGATAGAGATTTCTAACAGGTGGTCTTCCGGACAATAAGCTTGGGGCTATTATTGTTGTTGTTATTTATTTGTGAGACACGGATGTAAAGTTATGTAGACTTTACTTGGGTAGATTATAGTAGTATATTATTGTTATGTATTTGGGAGCCGGCTAGTATAGCCGAGCTATTATATCATTAGAAGTTATTTCCATTGTCATTTTGAGCAAGTGTGGCTCATTCGTTCTAGTACTGTGTTATTGTTGTTTCTATCTCCGACAACTTTAGTCGTGAGATCTTGGTTGGTGGTTTAGAATTTGATATTATATTGTTGAAGTTGAATTGTCCTTCCGGCACGTTTTAGCCGTTGAGTGGTTGTTTATCAGGTTGGGACTTTGTTGGTTTGCCGGCCTTTAGATGCCGATGGTTTGTTGCGCGTGTCTAATGTTGCGTCACGTGCGTCGAATTTTTGGGCCGAGAGATGTACTGTCTCTTTGGTTGTTTTTATTTCTGAGCTTGTTAGCTCGGGTCCCATTTTGTCTTTGCTTCCGTAGGTTTTAGTTTTTAATATTCCGTATCGCCGTTATGGTTTTATCTTCCTGTCTCGAGCTTGTTGGCTCATCTTTTGACTTGCACCATTATGCTTAGCAGGTGCTTGTTTTTCTCTTAGGATGTCCTGACGGCACGACTTTGGGATCTCGTCTTGGGATCCGGGTCGGGTCGTCACAGGGCTGCCTACCGGCAGTCTTTTATGACATGCCTTAATGAAATTTCCTATTCTACCCTTAATATAAATCCCTCCTTTATTCCTTGTAAGGGTATTTTGAACCTTTGACCTCCCCTTGGGAGTATATAAGCCTCAAGACATCTCTTCATTCATTTCTAATCTGATTTTATTCACATCGTTATCTTTCCAACCGGTCAAACCTAGAGAGAGAGAGAAGTGGGTTCTTGGAGTGTTCCGGCGATTACCGGAGTTTCGGCCAACCAATCGACGAGCCGAGACCACCGTTGGAAAGATCTCGTCGAGGAGATCGTTTTCCCTCTATCTATTTCAGGTTTCATATAAATTTGAAATTCAGATCTGAGGTACGTTACTAAACCACCTTGCTTGTTTCTTCATAAATCTTGCTTAGATCATGCTAAGGAAGAGTCTTATCAAGTCTATAAAACGTTTTGATGTTTTTATGAAATCTAGAAACTTTTCCATGGATCTTGACTTGATGATTTTGGTCTTGATTTTAGTTTGAAATATGTTCAAGCTTCGATTTGGAATCATTGTTGTTCATGAACTTGTTGGAAAACAAACCATACAAATTCAGTCTCTGTTTTGGGTAAATTTCGGGAAAAGTCTGGTACTAATCTACTAAAGGAATTTTTCTAAAAATTTAGTATGTTATACCTATACATGTTAGGTAACTCTCTGTAAATTTTTATAAATTTTGGAGCTCGGGAAGTATTTTTCATTGATCACAAATCGTGGCTGTTCCAGTAAGCTGTTACCAGAAAGTTAATCTGTTAACGTGATATTGATGTGGTCATATTTTGATGAATACATATCCTAATGGAGTGTTTTAAAATGGTATACTCTAGCTCAAAGAGTCTAGTTTTTGAAAATGTAAAGTTTATAACATTTGGAGTAACGAGCAATTTTTGGTGAATTTTGTATGATAGACATGCAGAATGAATCACAACAGATACTCAGGTTTTTAACATGAACTTCGAGGGGATGTATCTTGATGAATACAAGTCATAATGGAGTAATTTAAAGGTTAAAATATAGTCTTAACATTCTAGTTTCAGACTAAGAAAGAATCACCTCCTTTGGAGTTGTGAGGAATTAATGGTCGAACTTACAAGTTGACTGTGCAGAATGAGTTATAACAGAAAATCTGGAAAATAACTTGTGTTTGTGATAATCATAAATTGATGATTATAGGTCTGAATTGAATGATTCAAAATGGTGAATAACACCTTAAAATGTCTATTATCTAATATGTGTGTGGATCACAATATTTGAACATGCCAAGTGTGGTTTATAAATAATACATGAACCATAATAGATTTGAGAATATAGAATGAATGATCATTCTAGAATGAGTTTTAGTGAATATAATCTGAGTTTTTATTTGATCCTAGACCATCAATGAAGTCTTGGGGATGATATGAGTTGCTACTTGTTAAGTTATGGGTTTAACCTAGATTCATAAAAGAAATGAATTTCTATGCTTGTGTGGTTTATTATTTGTTAAGTTATCCACTTAACTTGGATTTATGCTAGAAATAAACATCTATGCTTACTAGATATTATGACTTATGAAAGCATAATTGTGATACTTGTTAGGGATTGAGTTTTCATACTTAATGATATGACTTATAAGGCATATTGTGTAATTGACTCGAAACATAATCTGCTTTTGATTACTCTGTGATTTCATTGATAATTGATTCACCGACTTGTGTTGAATTTATATTTCACTAATAGGTGAAATTGTGAACTGTTGATCTAGAGTTTCTTAATGAGACAAGAACCTAGCTATGTTTGAACCGAGAACTTAGAAACGGGTTAGAAATGCAAATAGCATTTATAACCTATTTGGGATGAATTGTAGTGAAGCCTCAACGGAGTCGAGCTTAAGGAACGATTGAACCTTATGTGGATCGTGGTGGGATCCTACAACTTGTAGAATCCATTTGACTAGATTACTAGTTTTTGGAACTTGGATTGAATTGAGTGGACAACTTGACACTTCTGATTTAGAGACTCAAATGAGCTCCTATTGTGGTTTTATGATTATTGTAACAATGTGCATAATCGTATGAGTTTAGTAGATCCGTATATCTACTTGAGAATTTGCAAGTAAACATCTACTTGTGCATTGCATATAAGTTCAGCTGGCATTACTTGAGTTTTTAAGTTGATGGTGGGACGATGCATTGTCTTCACGAATTATGAGATTCGTGGTTGCAATGTATCGCCGTACCTGATTCGAGTTTCACACACACCTCCACTGCTAGCTACAGTGGGGAAGTAGCCCTCTTTGTCGTAACCAAAAGAGCTCATTGGCTAGTACTATTTTTCCCGAGTAGAGAGCTCGGTACTTTGATACCCGATCACGGGTATCACTGGCACGATATGATTAACAGTTGTGATTGCAGGAGCGACACAACGACATTGATTTGGTACCTTCTCTATCCTTTATGTGGCTTACTATGGCACTTATGTGATAACAAAGTGTTAGTTGAACATGAGATCTTATTGACCATGTTTGTATGGGCTGATGTTATATGAAAGACTTGATGTGTATATATATAGATATGCACATTTATACATGATGATTATATGAGAGATTTGATATGTATATATAGAAATATACATACCTGTATATGAGATATATATGAAAGACTTGATGTGTATATATATAGATATGCACACTTATACATGATGATTATATGAGAGATTTGATATGTATATATAGAGATATACATACCGATATAGGTGTATATATATAAATATGCACCCTTACACGTGATGCTTATATGAATAGCTTGATTAGTATATATGATGATATATATACTTGTATATGATGTTTTGTGGGAACTACCTTCTAATTCATTTGATTTGTGTTTGAATAGGGAATTACACCCTGGTTCATTTGAACGGTTTAGTAAGTAAGAAGAAATTGTTATCTTGTGGAGTATCGAAACGATACGACACCTCTTCACGGGTTTTTATGTCATTTATAAAATGACACCATGATTATTTTTATGTTACATAATTATATGTCACATATCTCTTGTAGTAGCGTACTGGGTCATTATGACTCATTCCGTACTTTGTTTTCTAGTTGCAGTAAATTGGTAGCCGCGTTGAGGTCGAGTAGATCATGACTGTAGCAGTGCGCAACTGATCGAGAGATTGAGAATAGATCGTGTGGTTCGTGTTTGTAGCAGCCGACTTTCCCGAGTAGCAGCTTGTGGAGTCCTGTTCCTTTATAGCATTGTCATTGGTGTCATGTACTTTGATATTCTTGTGAAATCGACATTTTGTAAAGTTATTTAGACTTTACAATCGGGTAGAATACTTGGGTATTTGTATTGGTTCTTTCTTGGGCCGACGTGTTGTGTCGTGCCTTGTTCGTGGTTTCGTATTTATTTCAGTTGTCTCCCGGGCACGCAGTAGCTTTGGGGCTTTTCTTTATTCTATTTGTTATAGTTATTGGTTGACCCCGGTATGTTTTAGCTGTTGGGTAATTGAGATATCAGGTTGATTCTTTGTTGAAACGCCGGCCTGGAGTGCCGATGGTTTGGTCAGCATTTGCAATGTTGCGGCACGCGAGTTTTGTTTTCCCTCTTTTGAGAGATAATGTCTCTCTTGGTTTCATTGTCATTGGTTTCGAGCTTCATAGCTTGGGACTTCTTTTCTTATATTGCTTCCGCTAATTCGATTTTTGAAATACCGTATTTTAGTGCGGCTTTATGTTCTTGTTTAGAGCGTGTTAGCTCAACTGTTCGACTTGCATTACTGTTTAACAAGTGCTTGTCCTCTTTTTATGTTAATTCCAGCGGCACGACCTTGGGATTTCGTCTTGGAATCCGGGTCGGGTCGTCACAATGACCCTTTGACTATAATTTTCATTATTTATTTTTTCTGCTTGGTTCCCTCTATTCTTAACTTCTTTTGGTTAGTTTGTGAAATACAATAAGTTTATGTTTCAATCAACTCTGGATTCTTATTATTATTTAATTTTTTTCAATCTTATTACATATTAAGCAAATATTGGTTTAATTTTCCTGTAATGCCATATTGCATGCTTTGTTATACTTGCTTCATGTATCATCTTAGTACTTAACAAAGTCCTACTAGAGCCTTAGTACCTTTCTTACATGTTTTATAACTTCAATCTTGGTCATTGTATGCTTGGTTGCGAGTTTGGAAGCCTTCTTGCTTCATTTGACTTTTGACTCTTAAGGTCTCTCGGTTTGTCTTTCCTTGCCTCGTTTCGTGTCTTTGAGACTCGTGAGTCATTAACTTGAATCCTAGATCTTGTATTCTAGTCCTTAACATGTTTAATAATGTTCATTCATGCTTGTTGTATCCTTGGTTAACACGTAGTTGATTCGTTTGATGTCCGTTACGAGTTTTTCCCTTTATTCCTCCTTATTCTGGGTGATGTTCGAAACTGTTTCGGATGTGTTTTGAGTGTGTTAAACATCCCATATGGTTTGGGGTTGAGTTGGACACATTTGAGACTTGTTTTCAAGTCATTTTGGCCATCCAGACCCCTGAGCGCTCGCTCAACCAGTGCCAAAGCGAATGCACAAAATCCAGCAAGTCCAGGAAGTGAAAAGGGGACCGAGCGCTCGCTCAGCCTTCCCCATGAGTGACCGCCCAGCCTCAGCACCAGCAATACACGATTATCTGCAATTCTAAAATTGTAACCCATTTAGCCCATTAAACCTCCATCCTTAGTGACCCTAACCCATGGTATTAGACCCTAACTAAGTTAACTAATATTAATCCCTTTCATCCTCCATGTGACAAGTGGATTCCCACTCACTCTCCTTGTGACATTTGGATTTTCACCCACATTTGCATGTCATTTAAATACTCCTTCATCCTTTGTGATCAGCCATAAACCCCCTATTGCAACCATTTCCTTCTCTCTCTTCCTAAGCTTATGTGTGTGAATGGTGAGGGGAGATTAGTGTGTGTTTCTCCCATATCTTGAGCTCCCAAGCTCCGATTCTCAATCCAAGACCACCAAATTGAAGCTATTGACGAGGAACACGATTCTATTCAATTAGATTTTGTTCATTTCATCTTTTCTTTGGTGTAAGGTAAGTTATTGATTCCCCTTAGAATGTATGCTAGAAATGTCATGCTATCCCTTTTTTCTCATGTTTCTCATGCTCGTACCATGTCTATATGTTTGATGATGATTTGAGATTATGAGATTTTTGAGTGATGTACCCATCTTGTTGTTTTGGTCCTAAGCATAGAATTAAATGTGTTCTTTGCTTCATTTGGACTAACTATTGCTCTTGGACCAATGACTTTTAAAAACTTTTAGAAATTATAATTTTAGGGTTCCATAATTTATGAATTGATGATAATTCTTGACTATGGCTATGAAATGCCATGCTATCCCTTTTAATAACTTTTTGTTTTACATTTGTTTTAAACTTTTGTTTCGTAAATTATTTTATATTACTAACATCCGCATTAAATTTGTTTTGTTTTGTTGATTATGTAACTTTTATTTTTATAGTGGTTTGTTCTATAAATTATTTTTATTTTACTAACCTCTTATATTTTTATCTTCTTGATTCCGAAACTATTATTTTTGTTTTAGTTACAATTTTGTATGTTTAAAAAGAGAAAAATGTTTAAATATAATTAAAAGATAGGAGATTGTGGTGATGAGAGAAAAAGAGAAATACAATCAGAGAAGATAGGAAAGAGAAATAGTGAAATGGTAACTCAAAAGTCAATAATTCAAAAGTAAGATTTTGGAGGAAGAAAATATACCCTTACTTATATATATATATATATATATATATATATATAGATGATATCAAATATATAAAAACTGGTACTTTTACCCGTGTCGATGACACGGCGCCAGTTTGAAAATTTATCAATAAATGAAGCAGATAATGTGGAAATGAACTACTAAAAAATTGACTTTCAAATGGAGCCTCTTTGCTCAGAAAGGATGGATTAATTAATAATTTGTATACGAAATTACGGGCCAAAAAACGGGCAGGAGAAAAATTAAATTGATTAAGTTAATTACGATAACAGTTAAAAAGAAAAAAAACAAATATTTCAAATTACAAAATTTACGATTTTTTTAATTTTTAAAAGTTGTATACGAAAAAAATTAAAAAGAAAAAAAATACAAATACAAATTTTCTCAACCATAAAACTGTAAAATTATAAAACCGTAAATCTACAAATTAAATATTTTTTTAATTAGTAAAACCTAAATTAAAAATCTATAAATTAAATATTTGTTTAAAACCTAGTTGTGAAACAGTAAATCATAGTAAATCACATTCAATAAAGACCTTCGCACATGTGAGAGTTGAAGAAAAACTGGCCATTGGATCACCGTAAAATAATAAATTTTAGGAAAAATTACAAGCCGGTACAATTTTTAAAACATGTTTTCAAATAAATCCAGCTATTTTTTAGACATATCTTTTAGATACAATTTTAGGGCAAAATTACGTTACAGCCCTTTATTTCTTTGTATCGGGGAAAAAGTACGTCGTCCTCTCCCAGCGCCCACCCCGCGTTCATAGCTTCATTTCGTTTATGCCCTGCTTCTCACGTCGCCGTGTAGTTCGCCTTTCTTTCTTGACGCCTTGACCTCGTCCCCAAAATTTTGAATTGACGATTTCGGAGAAATTCCAGCAATTCGATTGAAAGGTATGTCCCTTTAAAAATTCTTTCATTCTCAATTATATGCCTTAGGTTTCTTGATGCCAGGGCTTGGCATTATAGTTTCTGGATTGATTTTGTTTCTGCAAAATAATGTCAAATGTATCCTGATGCCAGGGCTTGGCATCAGAGTTTTTGGATTAATTTGGTACTGGATAATAATGTCAAATGCATCCTGATGCCAGGGCTTGTGATCAGAGTTTCTGGATTGATTTTGGTCCTCGAAAATACTGTCAAATGCATCCTGATGCCAGGGCTTGGCATCAGAGTTTCTGGATTAATTTGGTACTGCATAATACTGTCAAATTCATCCTGATGCCAGGGTTTGGCATCAGAGTTTCTTGATTGATTTTGGTCCTCCAAAATACTGTCAAATGCATCCTGATGCCAGGGCTTGGCATCATACTTTCTACATTAAAGTTGGTACTACATATTGCTATCAAATGCATCCTGATGCCAGGTCTTGGCATCAGAGTTTCTGTATTGATTTGTTCCTGCATAATGCTGTCAAATTCATCCTGATGCCAGGTCTTGGCATCAGAGTTTAGACAATTGCTCAATTGTGAATGATAGATATGTGAAGCATTGGTAAACTATGAGATAGCAGATGTAATTCATTTTGGTATGAAAGTCAAACGAATTTCATTTTAAGTTTGATTAAATTGATCTTAAGAGTAGTTTTGTTATGTTATAAGCTGGATGCTGTCAGGCATCCTACTTGAAACTCCTTCTATACTTCTGTCTAATGGGTTTATAAGCATCGCATACTTATGCATTGTTAAGGAAGAATATAGACTTTTGTATATGTTTGATTGTGATAAAAAATATAATGGCTTGCGATTGAGATTGAGGCTTTAAGACTATAAATATATTATTGGGGAACATTTTCCTAAGTGATAGATTTATTTTGAATTGTCCAAAGTGTGTATATCTTCACTTTCACCTTTCTCCTTGATCATAAATGATTTTGTTTCCTTATGTAACAGTTGAGCAAGCAAGAGGATCTTATTGTTAATGGAGTCCAGTGTTATAATTTTGCTGAAATTTAGGGGAGAGACAATTGTGAAAAGGGTTACGATGGTTTTGAGTTTTCGATTTCTTTGTTATCAATTACAAGCAAATATTACATTAATGTTGAAACTTTGAGATTGAGATATTCTCTTAGACCTCATCAAAATTGTATTTTATCAAATGATGAAGATTTTTTGAATATGTTGGTGCTGGGTAAAATTCTAAGCATTTATGTTATTTCAGTAGATGTTATTGATGTTTTGGGTGCAATTGTTGATGGTGCAGAGAATGATTTGGGGTCAAAGGTTGATTTTGGTCCTTCTAGGATTAGTTTGGATGCTTCTTCTTCTTATAAGTCAAAGGGTGATTTTGGTCCTTCTAGGAGTAGTTTGGATGCTTCTTCTTCTCATAATAGTAAATCTATTGATATTGGTTTTGCTGAAATTGATAATGAAAGTTATCCTGCTTATGATTTTTTTCTGTTACATCTTCCATAATTTGTTATCGGTTGGTTGGGAAGAGATTATCACGGATCGGACAAATATTTAAAGGTGGCATTAGAGAGTTTAAATCTTGAACTTATGAAATATTCTATGAAACTTGGATTTGAATATGTTTTTGCTAGGAATGAGAGTAAGAGGGCTACTGTTGTTTGTGGTAATAAATTCATTGATAAATGTGATTGGTTCATCAAGTGTGTTGTTTCTAATGTTGATAATTCTATAATTATAAAGAAGTGCAATCTTACACACAGTTGCAAAGTTTCTTTTATTGATGGAGTTAAGAAATCAAAAATGATGGGTTATAATGTAATTGCAGATTTTATTTGTGATAATGTTGAGTCGGCCAAATTATTCGAAGGATGTAATTGAGTATGTTAGGATCCATTATGGGGTTGAGATATCATATATGACATCATGGAGAAGTGTTGAGGTTGCTCGTAATAAGGTATTTGGTAGTTATGATGAATCGTTTGATGAGTTGCAGTGGTATGTTGAAGCTTTGAAGAAGAGTAATCCGGGCATTTTGGCATTTATTGAATCAGATTCCATTTCAAAATGTTTCACCCGGTTATTCATATGTTTTCGTGCATGTTTGGATGGTTTTAATTATTGTCGGCCTATATTGTTTGTAGATGGGACATTTATGAAATCTCGATGTAAGTCAACTCTCTTATCCGCCACGGCGAAGGATGGTAATCAAGGTAAGTTATGCGTGACACTTATATTGGTTTGTGTTTTCTATGTGTTTTGATGTGAAAGTTGTTGTTTTACTAATTTGAATATTTCATTTTTGTTTTTATATAGGACTATTTCCATTTGCCTTTCTTTGTTGTAAGTTCGAGAAAATTATGATAATTGGCATTGGTTTCTTTCAAAAGTAAAAAAGCGATTAATGGTCGTGATGTTGCTTATTATCAGTCGAAATGTTGGGTTGATGCAAGCGATTCGGATGTTTTTGGTAGTTCTAAGCATTTTTTTGTTTGGTTCATCTTTGTCGTAATTTGAAAGATATGTGTGGTGGCAAGCGTTCTTCCTTTCGCAAGAATATTTGTTTAAAATTTAAAGAATGTGCTTATGCGCCTACAGTTGAGTTGTTTGAGAAGAAGCTTGAGGTATTTAAAGGAGTTGGTGGACAGATTGCCTTAGATTTTTTGGTTGACCTTCCTTTTCGAGTGGGCCATTGCACATTGTTCGATAATCGTTATCCGAACTTACATCAAATCTTTGCGAGTCATTCAACAATTGGATTATTGATGCTCGAGGACTTCCATCACTTGTATGGTGGGCGTATAAGAAAAAAAAAACTTATGGTATGGTTTGTCGAAGGCTGAATAATGGTTTGAAATGGAACAAGCTTCTTTGTGCTAAGATGGATAAAAAGTGGATAGAGAATTTGAAATTTGGTATGTCATGGCGGGTTATGAAGCTACTAACTGTTTTGAAGTTGTATCTAATCCTAACGTGCGAGTTGATTTGGATTGTCGAACATGTTCTTCTTTATCAATGGCAGATTCAGGCTTCCCATCTTTGTCATCTTTGTTGTTATTGTCCAGGCAGAGCGATTGAAGACATAATTGATAAATACTTTTTTAAATAGTTATTATGTCAAGTGCTACGAGGATTATTCCAATTCCAACAACTTATAAGTATGAGATTCAAAAATCATCGAAGCTTGATAATCTTACCCGATAATGAAGAAATATGCAGGCGGCCTAAGAAGAAGCGAATTGCATCCAAGGGTGAAATTCAGAGTAGTACAAGGAAACATAAATGTAGTAGATGTAATAAATGTTGTAATCACAATTCTAGGACATGTAGAGATTCAGTGTAATGTTGATTATATTTTAGTTTGACGGTGAAGAATTTATGAGTTTGATTATTGGAATTGTGAGCAGTGGATGTTGTTTTGTGGTCTGAAAAAGCATTGAATCTTTGTTATCAATTTTTTTGAAATTTACGTCAAATGGAACGATGCCGAGGGTTGGCATGGAGATTGAGATGATTTGGGTCTGCAAAATCCATTCAAATGCAACTTTGATGCCGAGGGTTGGCATTAGAGTTTACTGGATTGATTTTGGTCTGCAAATCTGATCAATTCAACACGATGCCGGGGTTGGCATCGAGTTTCTGAATTGATTTTGGTCCTCAAAAAAAAAAAAAATTTAATCAGAGTTTACTGAATTGATTTTGGTCCTACAAAATCCTTCAAAGCAACTGATGCCGATTAACTAGCATCGAGGTTCAGTTAATTTTTGGTCTGCATATTGCTGTCAAATTTATCCTGATGCCAGGGATTGGCATCAGACTTTCTGGATTGATTTTGGTCCTCCAAAATCATGTCAAATGTATCCTGATGGTATTATGTAACAAATTGCACATGGCCATCGATGCATTTTACAAAGACCATCAATATTTGTAATTTGATACAAATGAGCAGGACAATGTCAAAAGTAAACAATAAACCATCATAATGTTTACATCCCAAACACTTCTCCCAAATTTCCAAATTAGAACATTGTTTTAAGCAGTTGTGTGAATATTGTTTCCATCAGTCTATGTGAATAACCACTCCATCATTTTTCTTACATTTTTGTTTATATGATACTGCCATGATTCTTCCGGACCTTCTTGTACTTTTTTGAATCTCTTTTTGAATCTTTTGTTTCTTCTTTCCCTTCATTTCTTCACTTTGATCTGTTTTGATCTTTCTTTTCGAGGTTTCTTCTTTCTGAGCCTTGTTCTTTTCTTCATTTGGTTGCTGTTTTTTGACGTTCCTTCTTTCTGAGCCTCCTTTTTTTGCTCTCATTTTGTATCTTTTTTTTCTCTTTTTGTCATCTGTTCCTTCAGGGTTGTTAAAGTTTTCAATTGCTGCAACGATTAAAGGCAGCCCACCCTGTGTATTTTCTTCCAGACCTTCTTCTGTTTTTTCTCGATTTCCTTCTTCAATGTGCTTGATTTCATCTTCCTGTTCTTTATCTTCTTCCTCTTCTTGGACATTCCAAAGTTTTTCTTTTTCAAGATTTGTGGGATC
>CM028381.1:124867642-124903551 GCA_013146195.2 Codonopsis lanceolata | reverse complement strand
CCATCTGTTTTATGGTATTTAAATTAATGATTATATTTGCTTGAAGGGTTTTGGAGGACCACCATGCCACCTTTGTGGAAACTGTGCCATTCAAGTCAATTGCGATGTTTACGATATTCCAAACAACCTACTTGCTTATATGTTTTGGGCTTACGTGGGTTCCAATAGCGGGGCTTTTATTCCCGTTAATGATCATGCTTCTAGTTCCGGTTAGACAATACATGTTGCCCAAGTTTTTCAAAGGGGCACATCTTCAGGATTTAGATGCAGCAGAATATGAGGAGGCTCCAGCTATTGCATTTGATTTTAACACTGTAAGAGTTGTCCATTTGATATTCTCTAATCTCTATGTTGACAGAATGTTGGTGGTGTGCTAAAACTATATATTTGGTGCAGGAGGTTAGGGGTAGAGCTTCTTGTATAGAGGCTGGAGAAATGCTTGATGAGATTATTACGAGAAGCCGGGGTGAGGTTAGGCACATATGTAGTCCCAAAATTACAAGTTCATCTGGCACTCCTTCAAAGGATGGAAAAATTGTTCACAGCCCACGCATATCCATCTCGGAGAAAGCATACAGTCCTCGTATCAATGATCTAAGAGGGGTGCTTAGTCCTCGATCTGGAAGAGGACCTTTTAGTCCCATAGGAGAAGTGAGAACATCTAATTTGGGGAAAAGCCCTCACAATTAATTAAACTTACTTCAAAATAGAGAGAAAACCCAATCCATTGGGTTTTCTCCTTTCTCCTTTATTTGTTTTCCCTTTCCCTTTCCAGAATCCAGAGTGTTAAGTTGTTGTTGTAGTATTAATTAATACTTAATAATGATAATGAATGAATGAATGTATAAAAGGTTCAACTACTTTACCTTGCTTTATTACTTTACAGTTTACATAAACATTAAACATCAACAAGACTTGAGAGTTCAATAATATTCACATCACATGTGATGTGAATCAGTGTACTCATGTCTAAAAGGTTCAAGAGGGGTTGCATGCGTTCCCTTTGCCTTGACTCTCAACTCTCAATCATTAAAAGTTTGAAGGTTTTATTTGAGTCTCATCCGTCTCTCTTCAACACTACACATTCATTCGCAATGAAAAAAAGGAAGCTTTTGGAATAGTATTAGCTAGAAAAGCAGAGGCCAGGAATCTCTGCAACAAAAAGGGGACCTACATTCTCAATTGCAGAGACGAATTTTTATGCGGATGAAACCCTATTCTTTGGTTGACCCAAGTATAGGTGGGGCTTGGTGGAGCTTAGACCATCCACACTATGTTTCTTTTATCACCACCCTTTAACCAGAGGTTTTTACTTCCATTGGTACATACAGCGACCCATATCTCTAAAATGAGTTAATTAACCCTTAAAATATTGGCCGAGTTTTATCCAACACTCAATTCTTCTTATCGATGGATCTTTATATACATGATAATCTGACAATCTTATTTGATAATTTGCTTTCATAATCTTTTTCCATTCCCAATTTCTATTAAATTAAAGAGTGTGTATATTTTTTTTTGTACTTATCATTCATTTTTCCTATTATTTATAACTTAAAATTACGAGTATATTGGTAATATTAAAAAGCGTGACACAACTTCATTTAAATAAAAGTAAACATATTATATATTTTTTTAAAAATATAAAATTTAAAGTATATATATTTTATTCCGATTGTGATAGGAAAATAAAAATAAAAAGAGGAAAATATATTGATAGTTATGTTGTTAGTTAAATGATGTCAATAATTTAGAGGGTTATAGAGGGCGCTCATTGAAGTTGAAACTTTTTAAAAGTGTCTTTTAAAAAAAATATAAATTATATAGAGGGTGTTTTAGGGTGCAACCACGTTAGATATTTTTAGCAATGTATTTTGTAGGCCCTAACTCCTAACCTTACTGATTTATGAGGATCTTTGTCCCTTTCTACGTTTTAGTATTGGGTGGGGTTAATCTCACCTCAAAACCCTTTTTTTTGCAATGTATAACACAAGATAACACACATTAATGTAAGAAATGATGTGTATAAAGTGAATTTTGGGGGTGTGGTTAGCCCATCCCTTTAATCCTTTACTTTAGTATTAAGCAACTCCAATGGCTTGTTTGGACTTGCCATTTTTGTGTCTTTTTTTAAAAAAATATGATTATGTGAAAAAAACATAAATAAAAATAATATAAAACTGATGAGAGAGAATGCGAAAATAACAAATATATCGGGAGTAGTTTTGAGATTATAAATGTTAATCCCAAATGTTTGGTAGTCGGATAAGGATGAGCAGTATTATTAATCTCAGTACTATTAGTGCCCTCGCTATTAATCCTCAATTGTATATCGGGAGTAGTTTTGAGATTACAAATGTTAATCCCAATTTTATTTAGTGAGAGCGCTAATAATACCACCCTCCCCCTTGGTATTAATAGTGAGGGGATAATGACTTTATCCGGATAACTCGTGCTATTAGTCCCGACCACCTATTGCGTACCAAACATCAGACAACTCGGCTTATTAATTCTCTCTAGCCTTAATCCTGGCTACCAAACGGCACCATATATTGAAAGTTGTGCATCTATGATCTATAGTTATTGAAACAAAATTACTATATTTAAGTTTTTAAAATAGAGTAGGTCTCCGGTAAAATAGTCTTACAGATCTTAATTCGTAAGGCGGAACCCTACTTGTACATAACTGAACCAACTAACACACCGTGAGTCGAGTCAAGATGATCTCGTATATAAAATAAACGTAAAACCGTCTTACTTAAATTGTTGCTTTTAAAATATACCTAAAGAAACACATTAGTTAAACACAATAAATATATGTAAAAACTTATGTAAGACGATTTTACGGATATTTTTTGTAAGACATATCTTTTTTATTTGGCCTATCAAATATTAATAAATTAAATTGTGAGAAAGTAAAACTTTACCTTACAAATAAAAATTTATAAAACAGTGTTACAAGAGATTTACCATTAAATACGAGCACTCGTTTGTTTAATTTATATGTGTACGTAAAGTAGCCTAACACCCTCAATTTGATCGCGACTAAACTTGGATGGCATCATTCCATATTGACACACTAGTTGATCAGCACTAAACTTGGATAGTTGGATGGCATGATTCAATCAATTTGATCACCACTAAACTTGGATGACATCGTTTCAATTTTTTTTTTAAAAAACCTTGGATGACATATGATATGTTTTACTAACCAACGAGATATTTGTATCCGTGTCTATAGTACGATGTTAGTGGTACGGTCTCAGTATATATATAATTTTATCAATTGAAATAATAATGTCTAAATAAAAAATGTGATTTTAAACTCGACTCATAGTTGATGGGAGTTATTTGTAAGGAGTTATATGTAACTAACTCATGACCGTTTGATCTTGTGGTTGTAATCAATCCCCATCGTCAGATAGTCTCAGTCAATCAATGGGATGATCATTCAGGAGAATAAAGGATGACTGCTCATAATATTAATTGTAGAGGGTGACTTTGTAATAGTGAGTTAAAAGTGGATAACTAGTCTCACACATGTGAATGTAAGGTTGAATCACAACCGTTAAATTTTTAAAGATAATTTAATCTCAACCTCTAAATAGCTTTAGTCAATTATATATTTGTGAGTATGAACTTTATTGTATATTATATTTTTTAACTGATCGGTCCAGATTAACGGAATGGATGTTTGCCTGCATTCCAATTCTTTTACGCAAGTTTTCCTTCATTCCAGACAAAAGATTCTATTATGCTCCCTCCGTTTCGAGAGAAACTTTTTTTTTATAAAAAATGTCACTTTTAGTTGCTCATTAGTAATAAAATAACACTTTTATGTCTTAATTCTTGAAAATAAACTCTTTAAGTAAAACATCCCAAAATAGAATAATGAACTATTTGTCCGGAATAAATGAAGTATTATTTTGGACAAATTGATGGCCGGTTAAGCTGTTAAATACCCCCTTTTTTTTATTTTATAAATTGCATAAGGCCACTTTTGTTGATTTATTCCATAAATACCCCTCCACCCGTCAAGTGATTTCAACCGGCCAACATCATTCGTCCAAGTTGTATTTCTCTGTTGATAAAAACACCGAATACATTGGAACAACGATGAAACTCTTTAACAACGATGAAACTCTTTAACAAAGAGCAGCCCTTTGCGGGAAATGATTTCTTCAACCATGGACCCTCGGAAAAAATTGATGTCTTGAAACCACGTGCTGCCTGGTTTCTCCACCCTTTGCATTATTGTTTGTATATGAAATACATACACACAGATATATGTATGATTCAACAGTTTTTGCTGCTTCAATTTGATTTTCTCTACCTACTCGAATTACGGAGGCCATAGTTGAAGGAGGGATGGAGACTATGGCTCCTCCATTTTTTTTTTTTTTTTTTTTGTGTGTTTGGTTGTGTGTGATTCAAAATAAAGTCATTTTATATGTGTTGCTGTGCATGTAAACTGTTCGAATATGAACTTGTTGGTCTTAGACATCCTTTTGAATCGTAATACATCAATTTTGGATCGTGATGCATCATCAGATTACAATTGTGATTCATTGATTTGAAATTGCAATACATCGATTTAAAATCGCGATTCACTATGTTACACAATTTGAAAACATGCATCGCGTTATATGTTTTTGACTAGAGTGAATCGACTCGATTTTCACCCTATTATTTTGGGAAGTCTGAAATAAAAGTTTTACTTTAAAAAATTATGTTTAGAATCTTTATAACACTATAACTTTACCTTTACTTTTGATATTAACATGTTAATTATGCTTAAATATTATTGTAATTATGAGCACCCCTAATTTTAGTTATATACTCCGTTCGTTCGAGACAAATAGTGCTCTCTATATCATTTTGAAATGTTTCACCTTAATAGTTTCACTTTCAAAATTTATGTCTACTATCTCCAAAACGTTTTAACTTACCCCTCCACATTTAATATAAACATATTTATTATGTTATACATTATTGTAATTATAATCGACTCTCATACTAATTATATATTACTCAATTTTTTTTTAGTGAGGCGCTTAATAATATCACTTTCCCTTGGTATTAATAGTGAAGGGATAATGATTTTATCAGGATAACTCGTTATTAGTCGAACCACTTTATTGCGTCTTAAAACATGATCAGAACAACTCGACTTATTAATTATATCCAGACCAATAAGTAATTCTTAAACGACACCTTTGGATAAAGCGGATGAATTATCAATTTAGGATAAGTAGCGCACATCAAATCCCCATTTACTAGACATCGAATCTCGTAGACCATAGCTAATCATGGCCGAGCTTGGATGATCCTCAACCAACATGGTTAATCCTCACTGAATCTGATCAATTTTCTGGATCAGTTATTTTCCAAATCCCTACGAATGTTGATACCCGAGCTGGCAACTACCTCAACGGATAAAAAAGCAACCGTGAAATTACAAAAAAAAAAAAAAAAACAAATGGTCAAAATGAAAATAAAATAATTCAAAAACTTTTCTTAGGGCCCAAAGGTCAAATTAAGTTTAAATGTAATAATTCAAACATCACATGTGGCCGACATGTGGGACCCACCGTTGCAGGGCGCTTCACGTGCGTTTTGTGAGCGTGAGACACACACGCCTAATTGAAAAGAGCGGTGCGCCTCACTCTATGTGCCACCGGCTGTCTATCTCTCATTCAAAATTCTTATTTTGGTAGAATTAAGAATTTTTGGGAAATTGGTAAGATTTTGGGCTCTCATTAGATTGGCGATTCTTGCCCAAATAAGAATTAGACTAAGAATCACCATGGTGATGCTCTTAACTCTCAATGCTCTTCATTGCATTTCTCTCTCGATCATTCCAACCGAATTCATTTACTATAATCTAGGGCAAGCCACCACTACTTTATTCCATAATTACTCACGTAAGTCTCTTATAAGGCAGTGCTTTACAAATATTTATTGGTAGATAACTTCACTTTCTCATAGTTTAAACCACCAAAACATGGTAGGTCGGATAAAAATGATCCGTTTTACAAAAAATATCTATAAGGTTTTTACCTAAGTTTTTACCAATACTCATTCACGCACCAGAAGATTTTGAGTTGCCAAAATAAGAAAAATAAGACCACCCCTTATATATATATATATATATATATATATATATATATATATATATATATATATCAACTTTACCACATTGATAGTAACGTATTAAGTAGGCTTAAGCATTATTGTAATATTGACCAATTTTAATGCTAGTTTTATATCTCTTAATTATTAAACTTTTTAAACATTGACTTTTTGTGTAGAACAAAATGAATGCTTATTTATATAAAAATATAATGTACATAGTCAAACACTAATGTAAGCTCCATTTTTCATCAACCAAAAATTTAATTTTCAATTGGTATAATACTAGCAAATCCAAAAACATAAAATAAGTATCAAATAATCGCTGAAAAAATCTAGACCGTCTCTCATTTTGAGAAGCAAAAATCATCAATAAAATTTTGAAAATCAAGTTTTTCTATCACCTTCTCTTTGTTGAAAAATTGAAATTGACAATATACTTTTTTTTTATCCTTATTGTGGTAAGAAAGATCAAAGAGATGAAATGGATTTTTTTTTAAAAAGAGTACAACCGTTAGAATCCCAACATTAAGAATGAGAGCAAGTTATAGTCAAGAGGAACACATGAATTTCTGTTATGAAACGCTTCATATTTTTGTTCTTTTTTCTAAAGACTTTCTTTTTATTATAGACTTAAATAAGTTAAGTTTAATATGTGAATCATTGACACCAGAGTGTCTTATGAAAATAAATCCGCTAAGTGGCAATGTGATGGTCAAGACATGGGACTAAAGGTAGCTGCTGTCCAAAATGTGCGAGCAGAAATTTCGATAACTTTAACTATTAAAGCTGTTTTGACTCGGGAGGACCCAGAATACATGGCTATACTCGTTGGAAAGATATATGAGTCTACTTTAAGGGGAAAAAATGGTTCATCGTTTTGAGCCTATGGAGCGAGAAAATGCATTTTTAAATAGGTGTCAGTTTGTTTGCACACGGCTTGTTTTCATCTTCTTTTTAATCTTTCTTCTTGGATTCTTCTCCAATGGTCAAGATTGGAAGTTTGTCATCCCTAGGTGTGTTATAGATTCAGTTAATCTCTTAGTTTTGGATAAATCATTTGTACTTGGCCATGACTGTTCGTATTTTTCAATTCATGTACTCCCTAGGTTCATAGTTCATGTATCTTTGTTTCACAAATGGGGGGATGTCCCATTCTAGCCTATAAATACCCTCATATCTAAAGGGGAGGGCAGACTTGATTGTAATTTTGAGCCATTGGCAATTTATAGAAGAAGGATTTCTTCTTTTCTTACTCAATTCCTTTGGTGGATTCGAAGTGTATTTGGGTGTTTATCCTTTCATAATCTTCACTTGTGTTTTCCTCTTTACTTCTCCTTTTTCGACATCAAGTTTGGTATCGAGCTTTGGAAGCCATGCCTCCCGGTGTCGGCTGCTCATGAAAGAAACCTACGAGATGTCGAAATTGATGATCTTAAGAGACAAGTGGAACAACTCCAGCAGTGATTGGGGCAACACGAACCTCCTAATCATGATGATTCACATCATGGCTCGGATACTGAATCTGTGAATGAAGAGGAAAATGTTAACCCCTTCCATCGCGCTCGAAATGCAGCGTCGAGTGAAGAGGTTTTCCCGTCATCAAGGACCGAAGAAAGCGTCATTTCCAAGCATGATGACATCAAAGTTGAAATTCCGAATTTGAAGGTAAGAACAATCTCGATGATTTTATGGATTGGTTGAACATTGTTGAAAGAGTTTTTGATTACAAGGATGTAGCGGAAGATCGTAAGGTCAAGCTTATTGCCATCAAGTTGAAGAAGCACGCATCTATTTGGTGGGAACACCTCGAGAATCGGCCGAGCTCGTGATGGGAATAGTCGGATTGTGACTTGGGAAAAGATGAAGAAACTACTCAAGCGAAAGTACTTGCCGAAGAACTTTTTACAAGATTCTTTCCTTCAATTTCACACATTCAAGCAAGGGGAGTTATCCGTTGAAGAGTACACTGCTGAATTTGAGCATCTCATGATGCGTTGTGATGTTGCGGAGCCAGAAGAGCAAACCATTGCTCGATATTTGGGTGGATTGCGGTGCGAAGTTTGTGAGGTTGTCGAATTACAGCCTTTTGGACTTATAATGATGTTCTCAAGTTGGCACTCAAGGTGGAACGTCAACTAAAAGTGAAAAGGAGTAATTACCGGTTGACAAAGTATGGGGGCTCGTCCAACCGAGGTAGTCCCTCTATGACCAAGTCGACTTCATTTGTAAAGGGATCTACTTCCAAACCGGCCCCTAATCGTGAAGTTGCAGCTAAGCCTAATACATCTTCTAATTCTAATTCTAATTCTTGCCAATGTTTCAAATGCCATGGTTTTGGTCATATAGCTTCTGATTGTTCAAATCGAATGATAATATCTTTAGTTGAAGAAGATGATAAAGAGGAGCAGCCCGAACATGCCGCTAGCAAAAAGGATGAATTGGAGGAAGAAGTTGAAGTAATCTATGAAGATAAAGGGGAATCTCTAGTTGTTCGTCGAAGTTTAAATGCAGCTTGTGTAGAAGATGATCAATGGTTGCGCAACAACATCTTTCACACTAGGTGCATTTCTTATGGAAAGGTATGCAAAGTTATTATTGATGGTGGGAGTTGCGAAAATGTGGTAGCAACAACGATGGTAGAAAAGTTGCAACTCAAGACGGAGACTCATCGACGACCATACAAGCTTTCATGGCTTTGCAAAGGAAATGAGGTAAAGGTTAATAAAAGATTTCTTGTTCAATTTTCCATCGGTGATAAGTATAAGGATGAATTTTGGTGTGACGTTGTTCCTATGGATGCTTGTCATTTGCTTCTTGGGAGGCCTTGGCAGTATGATAGAAAAACAAAGCATGATGGTTACAAGAACACCTGCACTTTTGAGAAGGATGGTGTCAAAATCACTTTGGGGCCTTCTAAGATGGAAAGTTCTCCCAAACCTTCCGAAGGGGAAGGAAATAACTTCCTTTCCAAATGTGAGGTTAATAAGGCTATGGAAGAAGCTATGGAGGTTTATGCTCTTGTGGTGTTAGAAAGGAACAAATAAGTATTTGTAATTCCTCCACAAATAAAACCTCTTCTTGAAGAATTTCAAGATGTGATTCCAGAGGAAATTCCACCAGGCCTTCCTCCCATGCGAGATATACAACATTGCATTGATTTTGTTCCTGGATCAGTCATTCCAAACAAGGTAGCCTATAGAATGAGCCCAAAGGAGTATGAGGAGCTTCATCGACAAGTGGACGAACTTTTGGCTAAGGGAATTTTAAAGGAGAGTATGAGTCCTTGTGCAGTTTCATCTCTTCTTGTGCCTAAGAAGGATCAAACTTGGCGTATGTGTATTGATAGTAGAGCTGTAAACAAGATTACTATCAAGTATCGATTTCCTATTCCCCGCCGTGATGATCTTCTGGACCAATTGTATGGTGCGGTTATCTTTTCCAAGATAGACCTTCGAAGCGGCTATCATCAGATTCAAATGAGACCGGGAGATGAATAGAAAACATCTTTCAAGACAAGGGATGGGCTCTACGAATGGATGGTTATGCCTTTTGGCCTCTCTAATGCTCCTAATACATTTATGTGTCTTATGAATCATATTTTTAAACCTTTTATTGGCAGCTTTGTTGTGGTTTATTTTGACGATATTCTTGTCTATAGCAAGGATGAAAAACAACATTTGGAGCATCTTCATCAAGTATTTGAAGTTTTAAGAGAGCAAAAGTTGTATGCTAACTTAAAGAAGTGCAATTTCTTTACAACTAGTTTGGTGTTTCTAGGCTATGTTGTTTCTAAGGAAGGAATCAAGATGGATCCAAGCAAGGTAGATGCAATTACAAGCTAGCCAATTCCGAGGTCAATTCATGATGTGCGTAGTTTCCATGGCTTGGCGTCTTTCTATCGACGTTTCACCAAGAATTTCATCTCCGTCATTGCTCCAATTACCGAATGTCTAAAGGGATGCAACTTTTTATGGACAAATGAGACAACAACGAGCTTTGAAGATCTCAAAAGGAAGGTAACCGAAGCTCTTATTCTTGCATTGCTTGATTTTGACAAAGTTTTTGAAGTAGATTGTGATGCTTCAAATGTTGGAATTGGTCTTTCTTAGCCAAGAAGGCATGCCCATTACTTTTTTTTAGCAAAAAGCATAATAACTCTCGCAAGAACTACTCTACTTATGATAAAGAGTTCTATACAATTGTTAGAAGCTTAGATCATTGGCAACATTATCTTTTGGGTAAGGAATTCATACTTTTTTCTGATCATGAGGCATTGAAGTTCATAAATACACAACATAAGCTCAATAACCATGCAAATGGGTCAAATTTATTCAAGCTTTCTCATTTCCTATCAAGCATAAGTCTGGGGTTCTTAATCAAGTGGCGGATGCACTAAGTCGTAGACATTTCTTGCTAGCAACTATGGAATTAAAAGTGTTGGGTTTTGAAATTCTCAAGGAACTCTATAAGGATGATCCTTATTTTGGCAGAATTTGGCAGCAATGTTCCAAAGGACCGAGTGATCATTTTTCGGTGCAAGAGGGTTTTCTTTTCAAGGACAATCAATAATGTATCCTTCAAAGTTCTTTAAGGGAGGCTATAATCATTGAAGCTCATGGAGGTGGATTGGTGGCCACTTTCAGAAGAGATAAAACACTTGCTCTTCTAAAGGAAAAGTATTATTGGCCAAGGATGGAGCGAGATGTCATACGACATGTGGGCGGTGCAAAGTTTGTCATATAGCCAAGTCTCATGCTCAAAATACATGTTTGTATACTCCTTAGCATTACGGTTGCACCTTGGGAGGATGTGAGTTTATACTTTGTTGTTGGGTTGCCTCGGACACAAAGGAACAAAGATTCTATCATGGTAGTTGTTGACAAGTTCTCAAAAATGGCACATTTTGTTTCTTGCAACAAGACATTGGATGCAAGTCATGTGGCATATATTTATGCCAAGGAGATATTAAAACTTCATGGAATTCCAAAGACCATGACTTCTGATCGTGATTCATATTTCATGAGTCATTTTTGGCGTACGCTTTGGAGGAAGTTGGGGACTACTCTTCAGTTTAGTTCTTTGTACCATCCTCAAACTGATGGACAAACGAGAGGTTGTTAATAGGACTTTGGGGAATTTATTAAGGAGCTTGTTAGGTAGCAAACATCGCCAATGGGATCTCATTTTAGCTCATGCTGAGTTTGCTTACAACCGGTCGACAAGTCAAACTACTAGTTCTAGCCCATTTGAAGTCGTTTATGGTCAGAACCCTCATATCCCTTTGGACTTGGCTCCACTTCCTATTACTAATCATTTTAGTGTAGATGTGAAGGAACGTGCCAAGTACATAAAGCAGGCATGCATGAGCGATTCGAGACAGGATAATCAAGCATAATGAGAAGTACAAGGTGAGTGCTAATAAGCATCGGAAGTTCGCAGCCTTTAAAGAAGGAGATTTGGTTTGGATTCACCTGCGTAAAGAACGTTTCCCTAGGGGTCGTCATAGAAATCTTAAGCCTAGAGCAGATGGTCCATTCAAGGAGCTTAAACGCATTGGTGAAAATGCATACAACATTGAGCTTCCTGCCAGCTATGGTGTTTCATCAACTTTTAATGTGGCGGATCTCTCTCCATATCATGGAGAAAACAATGATTTTGACTCGAAGATGAGTCTTCTTCAACCAGGGGAGAATGACACCGGAGTGTCTTATGAAAATAAATCGCAAAGTGGCAATGTGATGGTCAAGACATTGGACTAAAGGTAGGCTGCTGTCCAAAATGCAGAACCCGAAATTTCAAGTAACTTTAACTATTAAACTGTCTTGACTCGGGAGGACCCGAATACATGGCTATACTCGTTGGAAAGGTATACGAGTCTACTTTAAGGGAAAAAACGGTTCATCGTTTCGAGCCCGTGGAGCGAGAAAATGCATTTTTCGTACAAGGTGTCCAGTGTGCCCGCACACGGCTTCAGCAGCGGCGTTTTTCATCTTATTTTTAATCTTTCTTCTTGGATTCTTCTCCAATGGTCAAGATTGGAAGTTCATCATCCTTAGGTGTGTTATATATTCAGTTTATCTCTTAGTTTTGGATAAATCATTTGTACTTGGCCATGACTGTTCGTATTTTTCAATTCATGTACTCCCTAGGTTCATAGTTCATGTATCTTTGTTTCATAAATGGGTGGGATGTCCCATTCTAGCCTATAAATACCCTCATATCTAAAGGGGAGGGCAGACATGATTGTAATTTTGATCCATTGGCAATTTATAGAAGAAGGATTTCTTCTTTTCTTAATCAATTCCTTTTGTGGATTCCGAAGTGTATTTGGGTGTTTATCCCTTTGATAATTTTCACTTGTGTTTTCCTCTTTACTTCTCCTTTTTCGGCATCAATCATTCCATTTTTTTAAGGAGAAATTGCGAGCCGGTCCCCTTTTCCGAACTTTTAATCGTTGAAGTACCTTGTTTTTATTAGCCATATATTGTGATGCGTCCAAAATAATCTAGACCCACTGAAACAGCCCAATCCAAGCACCTGGCTTTCAACGTGCTTACAAGTCCTCTGAGCCCAACTCTGCAATGAGAAAGAAGAAACGTAAACTGGGCAGGGGCACTCCCTGCAAAAGCCCTCCGGCGTGTGAATCAGTACAATAAGCTCACAATTTGACAGAGTTTAGGCTAGGGAAATAAGATTGCGCATACCTTTCATCACACTCTGTTTTGCTTTTATATCCGTCGGAAGGCATAACTGTCAATAACGGCTATTAACTGCCCATGAATGCTGTTAACTGCCCATGATCTTCATGGCCCTTAATGATAGGTATAATAACTGACCCAATAATGAGCGCATATTGGGTGGAGGGTTTCCCGGACATAACCGTCCTCAGCTTTTAGCTATCGGCCTTGCCTGGATGCAAATGACCACAACTAATGCCTGCTCGTTCTCGGACGAGCATATTAAATCATGCTCGCTCCTCAACCTTGCTCGCTAATTAGGCCCCCACTGCGAGGGTACTTTAACACAGCCCAAGCGCTTGCTCGCTTACTCGGGTGTCATTGACTTATCTTGCATGCGATTCTTCAACTCGGGCCTATTGGGCCTGTTGGGCCAGTAAGCTCAGTAGCCCCCTACTACTTGCCTCACCGAGTATTCATGCTCGTGACGAGGAGGAGCCCAAGAACTCAGAGAAATATTTTTCCAGTCATTAAATTCTACACCTCAAATAATTCTGACACCACAAACTGGATGCATGATATCTGCGCCTCAGATAATTAGACCACCACCGTCACCTCATTTAAAAGACAGCGCTGCTTCCAATGAACGCATTAAATGCTACGCCGTCACTTTGGCTTCGATTACTGCACCTTAATGATGACATTTTTCCAAACGGCGGTTTCCCCTTAAAAAGCCAAGAACCGTTCCCATTCCAAACTTTCCCATTCTCAAATTCTCAGAATTATTGCATCCGGAGTCGATTCTTCCAACTTTAACCGCGACAGGTTTTTGGGCTCAAACTAAATTTTCTTCTACTCCAGAAACTTCAAGCGCTCTTACACAGGTATTCCCCTTTACGTTTACTGCTTGTTTTACTCTGCTTTACATCTTCATCTGGTTTATTTGTCGACTCCAAAGTCTCCATGCCCCTATTTCATGCCTTTGATATTATCACATCAGAACTCCTTCCATCCCAAACACTACCTTCACCCTAAGATCGAGGAAAGGTAGACCAATGCCCCGTTCATTGGTTTACGGTTAAACCCTAGCTTGCCACAAGTTTTCAATTAATTTCCTTTTTTACCCCAAGCAGGGTTTAATCCGTGTTCCTCGATTACTGTAGGATGTCTTCTGACGGTAGAACGCCTTCCGAAATCGAAGGCCGAGCTTATGATCATGGAGCCCCTCAAGAACAGATTGAATCCTCTGCTTCCCCCTCAAGCGACCGACGTGAGGTTCCCCACTTGTTCGACGGAGGCCTTCCCGAACACTCCCTCGCAATGTCGAGCAAGCCACCGAGAATCCCCTGATTTTAACTGGTCCAACCGACCAAGACCGAGTTCAACAAATTGCCTCAACTAGCACACCCTTCATATCCTGGGATGACCTTCAAAGCGAGGATGAGGTTTCAACCTGGTTTTACTCTTTGGGTATGGACCCCAAGAATTATCGAGTTAAGGCCTTCGACTTAAACCTCGACGCCGGCCACAACTTTCAAGGAGACCGGATGGTCTTCTATTTTGATTTCTTCTTAGTTGGCCTCCGCTTGCCTGTAGACCCTTTCTTCGCTGAATTCCTTATCATGAACAACGCCCTTCCCTGTAATTTAACCTTAACCACAGTTAGGTTTTTAATTTCATACATCGTAGCCCGTAGTAGACTTCTCGCTTTGAACCGAGCATGGATCTCTTCCGAAAGTTCTTTCTTTTTCCGACAAGAAAACCGGGCGTATCTCGGTCGCCGAACCCCAATTACTTCAAACTTCTCTCGAAACCCTAACAAGGTGGATGCCCGATGCGAAACCCTTGCTAGTAGAATCCCGTAGGTCGGCCTTTTGCCCTTATCTAAATAATTTAGCCATTGCCAAATATGACAAACAAGCCTTCCGAGCAGAGAACCCCACCGCAAAAACTTTCAGAAGACTTCTCGGAGTAAAAGATGGAAAGCAAGGGCAAGACTGGGTCTTGGATTGGACTGCCCTAACTTCTGATCTCCCAATATTACGGCGAGCTGCAATTCTATCCTGGCCAGTACGAGGCTGTGAACCCCAAACCATCTTAGATCCCGAGGTGCCCCACCCATTTTGGGGAAACTGTCATGGTGGAAACTTTCCCAGTGAATGTCCGAGATGCCTCCAATTCGGAAGAAACTGCACTCCTGCTTTCTCCCTAGATGGTTTGCATAACTTTCCCTTTTTGCTTTATCATCACTGATTTTTGCTTTCTCTTAACAACTATTTATTTCACAGACATGAGGCAAATGGAGGATTCAAACCGCTTTCTACAAGCGATGCGAAGAGGCTCAGCAAGTAGAAACACACAAATGGCCGGACAGCCCCCAGCTCGACTCCCTATAATCCCAGCCACCAACACCAAGGCGAACACCAAGCACTACACAACCAAACAAATAGCCAACAAACTGCAATCCTCAGCTCAACAACAACCACAACAACAAACACAACAAAGAACACAACAATTCAACAAAGAACAACAACAAACTCAACAGCAACAAAAAAGGCCTCTCCCCACCTCGCCGCCTGAAAGAAGAACTCGATCGAGGACTGACCAAAGCGATCCTGCTGAAGCTTCTAGTTCCCGAGCTCCTATCTGGCAGAAAGACAACTTCGATATGCCAGAAAGTCGCGAGCTAGCGACTAAATTGATTGCTGAAATTGGGGCTGTTCCCGATCTAGCAAATATAAACACTAACAAAAGAGGCGGTCACGCTGCTAGCCTCGGGCTGGGAATGCTAAAAAGACTCAAGCATACCGGTATTAGACGAAGGAGCACTGAACTCGCTAGCGCTATCCTGGTCGGGGAGATCGGAATGTGTATGACTGAGGTAACTCATTTCACCCCTTATCACTGTTCACACCTCTTTTTCACTTCTAACTTGGTTTACTTCTCACTTCCAGATGGCCACCAAGACTGAGCTTCTCTTTGATCGACTCATCGACAATGTCAAGACTTCCAGCTCGCTCAGCACAGAGAAGAATGCCTTGGAAGAGCAGGTCAACTCGCTGAGGGCCGAGCTGAAGGAAAACGAGGAAAGCCTGACCTCCAAAGTTACTGAAATCTCCAAGCTGGAAGAGGAGAAAAGAATCCTTGATGCTCACCTCACCTTCTCCAAGAAATCCGAAGAAAATGCTCTCAACAACATCACCCAAGTGAGGAAAGAACTGCGAGAAGCAAACAACGAGCTGGAGAAAGTGAAGAAAGATGCCACGGCTAAGGAGAACAAACTGAAAACTGAACTGGTACAAGCTCGCATTCAAAAGGAGAATCTCATCACTGAATACAAAAATTCGGAAGACTTTGCTGCTGCTGTCGAGGAGGAAGCGTATCCATTTTTCTTGCAGGGGGTTAACCACATTCTGCGGCAATTGGCTTGTAGCGGTCTTGAATTTAGGCCCGAACAACTTGCGACCTGGGGTACCAATACCCCTTTCTGCGCCGAAGCCCGCCCAGGACATGCCTTAGTACCGTATTCTGCTGACGAGCTCACTTCCATAGCCGAGCTGGACACTAGCAAAGGGCTGAACACTTGGACCCCTCCCCGCAAATTACAATAACCGATGGCACAAATATGGTCGCGTAAATCCGAAAACTGCACTCGCGCCACCCATCCCCCGAGAATAACAACGAAACAGCCAATCCTAATCCCGAGAATGAAGCAACCAACCCAAATGCCGAGAATGAAGACCCGACCAACCAGGCTGGCGACAACCCTACTCCAACTCTTGCTAACCCAATCGTACTTGATGAATCTTAAACTTTCAGAGCCTGCGTGCTCTAAGTCTCAAAACATTTGACATTTCTTTCACTGTCTGTAATATTGTGTCCTTCGTTTGCTTTTGCTAACTGAACAATATGCATGCATTAGAAAAACATTGCTTTTGCTCCTAACTTTTTCCTGAATAGAAATATTTCCTATTCGGGTATAAAAGAAGCAAGTTCATTCCCGAACATAAAACTCTCCATGCTTACAAATGGATAGATTATTAAGGAAAAACATCACCTCCCCAAGCCAACTATCCTTTCGAGCATAAAGCCCTTTATGCACGAAGAAGATAGATTATTGAGAAAAAACAGCACCTCACCAACTTTCCCTTCGAGCATAAAGCCCTTTATGCTCGAAGAAGATAGATTATTGAGGAAAAACATCACCTCCTCAAACCAACTATCCTTTCGAGCATAAAGCCCTTTATGCTCGAAGAAGATAGATTATTGAGGAAAAACATCACCTCCTCAAACCAACTTTCCCCCCGAGCATAAAGCCTTTTATGCCCGAGGAAAGAAAGCTAACGAGGAAAACCAACCCTCAGACCAACTTTCCTTTCGAGCATAAAGCCCTTTATGCTCGAAAAGGGAAGTTTCTAAGGTAAATTTCAACTCAAGTAATCCCAACTTAAAAAAGACCCCATTAGGCTTCATTACAATCATTTTCCACCAAATGGAAAAAGTACATACTACTAGCACCAATTACCAATAATATTTCTTTAAATGATCTGCATGCCAAGGATGTTTTAGCTCATCACCATCCTCTGTTCGCAACATGTATGTGCCCTCCTTAACGATCCTCGAGACCTGAAAAGGGCCTTCCCAATTTGGTGACAATCTCCCCATTCTAAGTGACCGTAGCCTCAATCTTACGAAGGACCCAATCCCCCACAGCAAACGATCGACCACGAACTCGCTTGTCGTGGTGAGCCTTTGCTCGTTGCTTATAGTTGACCATTCTCATTCTGGCTTCTAGCCGCTTTTCTTCTAACAAATCTAAGTCTGCTGCTCGAACCGTACTATTAGATTCGACATTGTAGTTTAATACCCTATGAGTGGGTAAGTACATCTCCACTGGTGCCATAGCATCAGACCCATAAGCTGGGAAAAGCTGTCTCTCCCGTTGACCCCTTACCGCTGTTTTCTTACCACAAAGTCAAGGCGCTGCCTACCCACCTTCCAAATTTTTCTCCAAATTTCTCTTCAAAACATGAAGAATTTGTTTATTCGCAGCTTCTGCCTGACCGTTACCTTGTGGATATGCCACGGATGACTGCCAATGTTTCACCCTCATTTGCTCGCACGCCTTGGTAAACTTTTCCGAAAACTGAGTCCCATGGTCGGACACAATTGCTCGCGGGACGCCAAACCGACACCATATGTACTCGTGTACAAAATCGATGACGTTAACCTCACTTATGGTCGCCAATGGCTTTGCCTCCACCCATTTCGTAAAGTAATCCACCGCGACTACTGCGTACTTGAACTTTGAACGAGCAACGGGAAAAGGACCAATCAAATCTATTCCCCACATATCAAACGGCCATGATGCAATAACAGGAGTCTGCTCGGTAGATGGCAATCTTGGAATATCTGCATAACGCTGACACTTGTCACAACGACGAACATACACCTCTAAGATCTCGCCGCAGTTATCCAATAAAATCGCCGCTAACACTTTCTCACTAGCGAAGGCCGTCGGTGACCTCCGTGATTTGCCCTCATGCACTTCGCCCAATATTCCTTCCGTCATCTCTGGACGAACACATCTCAACAAAGGTCGTGTATAAGATCTTCGATACAAAACGTTGTCTAAGATGATGTAGCGGCATGACCGTTTTTGAATGGTTCTAGCTTCCTTTTTGTCTTCAGGCAACACCCCGCTCTCAATGTAAGCTCGAAGATCATCTATCCAACATTTGGCAGCCGGCTCTATGTCCATAACCATCTCTTTCTCGATGACAGGAACCTCCAAGTGCTCGATCATGACTCCAGGATGCAGAGACTGGATTTCATCCTCAGCCATCTTCGATAAATAATCTGCTCGCATATTGTCTTCCCGAGCAATTCTAACCAACTCCCAGTAATCGAAATCTTTTAAAATTTTCTCTCACCATTGCACAATAACGGAACCAACCCAAAATAACTCGTCCACGAAGCAAAAATCCAAGCACTCCGGCTTTCAACGTGCTTATAAGTCCTCTCGAGCCCAACTCGCAATGAGAAAGAAGCGTGAACCGGGCGAGGCACTCCTGCAAAGCCTCCGGCGTGTGAATCGGTACAATAAGCTCACAATTTGCCGAGTTTAGGCTGGGGAAGTAGCGCTTTTATATTGTTTTGCTTTTATATGAAGGCATAACTGTCAATAACGGCTATTAACTGCCCATGAATGCCATTAACCGCCCATGATCTTCATGGCCCTTAATGATAGGTATAATAACTAACCCAATAATGAGCGCATATTGGGTGGAGGGTTTCCCGGACATAACCGTCCTCAGCTTTTAGCTATCGGCCTTGCCTGAATGCCAATGACCACAACTAATGTCTACTCGTTCCCGGATGAGCATATTAAATCATGCTCGCTCCGCAACCTTGCTCGCTAATTAGGCCCCCACTGCGAGGGTACTTTAACACAGCCCAAGCGCTTGCTCGCTTACTCGGGTGTCATTGACTTACCTTGCATGCGATTCTTCAACTCGGGCCTATTGGGCCTGTTGGGCCAGTAAGCTCAAAAAGTAAAATCAACAATTTAATATGATAATTCCAAGGTTCAAAATGTTACAAAAATAGTCAATAGTTCAATACTGCATAGGTCTATTAACAAATTACAAATTTATAATACATAATTCAATAACTCTAAGTTGATATTTTTTTTTTAGAAAAAGATACAAATGACATTTATTTTGGGTCAAAGCCTTTAAAAATAAATAAAATCAGCAATTAGGCACCTTGGGCGCCTAAGCGACACAAACTTCCTAGAGCGAGCACCTAGGGCGCCTAGAGTGCCAATGTATTTTTTGGCCAATTTGCCAAATTTTTAGGCCTCGGTGGCGCTCTAGGGGTCGCTAGGCCTATTTTTAGAACAAGGATTTCAAGTGCTGGGTCCACTAAAATTAAAACTTTACTCTAATTTAGTGTAAAATAAAAATAGCCAAAGCAACACTTGACTTGAGTACTATGAAAAAAATGAAGAATCCTCAATGCACTGTAGTGTGCTTTGGTAGTTCAAATATTTACTCTTTGAAGATAAAGTAGCAACAACTTTAATAGAATACGGTTGAATGCTGACTAGTTTCATCGTCATGTTTGGTGAAGACCTTTGTCGTGTGCGTGAAAGATAGATCGATAATAAGGTTGAATACTGACTAGTTTCATCGTCATGTTTGGTGAAGACTTTTGTCGTATGCTTGAAAGATAGACCGAGTTCATATTTGTAAGCAAATGACATTAATAGCCTTTGTCGATTATATTTCACCAATCTTTGTTCAATTATATATACACATGAACAATTGACTACAAGGAAATACATTTCCCCCCTCCCTCCATGTCCCTTATAAATTATAGTGACGGCAATTTGGTGGCGATGATTTTGTTGGTCGAAGACGAGGATGAAGTCAATGGTATCTCTAAGTTGGGAAGGTCTTTCAAGAATCATATCAACAACTCATCGAAAAATCAGAGGACTTCTAGCATGAATTGAGGTTTGTTTCTATTAATCGTCTGATTTGTTTGGTTTATGTGTTGATAATTTCTATGCATTCTTAGTACAAGGCAATTCTGGTATGGATCTGTACTTCTTTTGATGCAAATTGATCCCATGAATTCAATATTGCAGATGATCTGATTATATTTGTCCTTTTGGCTTCAAATCCTGGTTTCATTTATTTTTTCCTTCCAAATTTTACTTTTTTAAAAAGTTTTTAATTACTTTTTTTGACTTGATTGCTGATTTTTTTTTGATTATACTGTCCTTGGATCTGAATTGATGATTACATTTTTTGACTTGAATTTAGATGGAAGATGTTTTATTATTACTTATATTTTGTTAGGTTAATTACACCATTGGTCATGTATGCAAAGATTCACGAGCAATCCATATACTAAGCAAGTGCACACAAAAAACGAAATAATTCATTTTTTGATCATAAATAGTCCTTGCAAGTGACGTTTGGTTAAGCTCCATGAAGGCAAACTTGTCTTTTCCTTTTTGAAAAGAAGGGGGGACTACTAACGCCCAGAGCAACCATACATTTCTTATTAGGATTCAACAAAGTCCCATTCGTATCGATCGAAGAAAACCAAATATACATCCCTTGACAATAAGCCCTCATCAAATGCCTCCTAAACCACTAATGCCCAGTTCTGAATCTTACTAAAGTGAGCAACCTAACTCCAAGTCCCCCCGACCCACGTGCTCTACTCATCAAAGATCGTCGGGCGGATGGTGTCGCCCCTACATGGCGCCGCCATAAATGATTGGCTCTGAGTTCGCTCGATTTGCTTTGGGTTGGGTAAAGGGTGGTAAATTAGTTTGGGAGAAGAAGAAGAAGTCGCCATAGATTATGGCGGCTTAAGGTCGTCAGAAGCATACCGAGCTTTTGATTAGGGTTCATGACGAGGATTAAGATATCCCATGTGTCAATGGAAGATTAATGGAGCCGGGTGGTGGTTGGGGTAGTATACGCGGTGGTGTAGAAAGTAACCAAGGTAGTGACGGGGCAGTTGGTGGTTGGGAAATGCTGGGATACCCGGTGACGATGGGGGTGGGGGAGCTGGGTAATGATAACAACCATTTTGCACATGGTTAATTCTTTCCTCATGTATTTAGTTTTTATGTTAAATGTACTAACTAGGTTACATTAATTACTTTGGATTATGGGTTCATTGTATCTTTGAGCCCACATTGTATATAAATACATGGAAGTAATCATGAACAGACAAGTTGGGGATTTCTTCAAATATTCTCGATCTGTTTCTTCATCTATTCTTCCTGCTTCTCTTTCTTTACAATTTATCGCACATTCATTTCTGGTATTCTAATTTCCTTCCAGTCCCTTTTTTATCTTTCTGTGTTCTTGTTCTTGCAGGTTGGTTAGCCGTCTAACATGGTATCAGAGCTACAACGTGCCATGGGTGATGAGTCAGTAACCACAAACAAAACTACTGGTGCCTCAACTTCTGGCCTAGACAAATCGAACCAAAATATCCTACCTCTGTACTTCAATATCCAGTCTTTTATGTCCAATTGCCATCTCAATGAGCACAATTATCTGAGTTGGAGCTCCCTCTTTCTATCTCGCAGACCGACACACAAAATCCGCTACGCCATAACGCAAAGAATTCCTCCCAACCAACCTGTTTCTGAGGAAACAACAGACGACCACCCAACTCTTGAACTGTTCACCCAAGCTTCAGGTCTTGTACTGGGATGGATCAAGGCTACAGTAACTGAGAACATTCGACCCTACGTTAACTCCTGTCAAACTGCTCCGGACGCTTGGGATATTCTCGCAAGAAATTTTGGTGTTTCCTCAGAAATTCATATTCAGAAACTGCAAGACGATCTTCACGATCTTGCATGCACTCCAGACATGTCGATTAGAGACTATTTTCTCCGAGCAAAAACCATCGCAAATTCATTAAGAGCAGCTGGAGAAACAATCACTGATCGAGTGCTTCAACGTCGTATACTTGGAGGTCTTGGTCCAAACTTCAAAGAATTCATTACAGCTCGTAACTCTCGTAGAGATAGTACCTTAGATGAATTACAAGATCTCTTGTTGCAAGAGGAGGCCCTACAACTGAAGTTCTCCACCCCTATCACAAACACCACATCTGCCTTCATTGCTAACAATTCACAAAGCAATACAGTGCCCACTAAGTCCACCATGCCACAACATGTAAGTCAAGTACCTTTTCATAATTCTATTGGTTTTTCGAATCAAAGCTTGTTTTACCCCCATTCTCGTGGTCGTGGATCGAAATAATAACCGGGCGTGGAAAGAATTTTCGGAAAAACAAAAATACAGCCGTGGTATTCTACCAACACCTCCAACCCAACTACAACAATATCCACCATCTCAAACCCGTCACCCACGTTTACAATAATCCTCAAACCCAAAGATACTTACTTTCCTCCAAATCCCTTCCAAAATAATGACCCACACCAAGCTCCTGCCAATTATGTCATCGCATGGATCACCTTGCACCCACTTGCCCAAAAAGGAATGACCAGGCCTACCATGTTCATCACACCACAACTCCCTACCATTACCCGGACTTACCACATACCAACCCTCCCAACGCAGCATCATATCTACCACCTCCACCAATCTCGGCTCATCAACCATGGCTCCGGTTAACTTTGTCCTGGACTCCGGCGCAACCAACCACATGACCTCGAACATAGATAATCTCTCTCAATTTTCTCCATATTCAGGTAATAACTCGGTAACAATAGCAGATGGTTCTAACATGCCAATTTCTCACATTGGTCATTCATATTTATCTAATGGATCTCGTGTCTTTCGTTTAAGTCATGTCTTGTGTGTCCCACATATGCATAAATCATTACTTTCAATTAGAAAATTTTCTCTTGATAATAATTGTTACTTTGAGCTTGATGCTTTTGGTTTCCGTGTGAAGGACAACAATACCAAGGAGATAATTCTTTACGGCGTGCTTTCAGAGCGGTCTCTGATCTATCTTTTCTACCTTCTTCTTCTATCAATCCTCTTGCTCTCATCGGTGAGCGCTACATCATCCATTTGGCATGCTGCTTGGGACATCCTTCACAAAGAAGTTTTTGAATCATGCCGTCATGTCCGTCTTCCTATCAACGGACCAATAAAAGAGAATAAGTTGTGTCATGTATGCCCAATTGGTAAATCATGTAAACAACCTTTTGTTGCTCGAAATTTTCTTTCACCAAATCCATTAGACTTATTGCATCTTGATGTATGGGGGCCTTCCCCTGTCACTTCCAACTCTGGTTTTCGATTTTATTTTTCAATCGTAGATGACTTCTCACGTTATGTCTGGTTGTTTCCTTTGAAGTCAAAACATGATGTGTTTTCTACATTCACGTCCTTTAAAGTTCAGGTCGAAAATCAATTGTCCCGAAAGATAGCCGCCATACACACAATCAAAGCCATACAAACTGATGGGGGAGGAGAATTCATAAATAAACACTTTGCCTCATACTTATCTCGACACGGAATTCGCCACCAAGTCACTTGCCCATACACAGCTGAACAAAACGGTGTTGTTGAACGAAAACACAAACACATCGTCGAAATGGGTCTATGTCTCCTAGCACAATCTCATGTCCCGCAAAAATACTGGTTAGAAGCATTCTCCACGGCAGTCTTTCTAATCAACCGTTTGCCCATGCGCCAGTTGCAAATGTCACCATACCAAAAATTGCTCAAACGACACCGATTATCGCTTTCTCAAAATGTTTGGTTGTACTTGTTTCCCTTATTTGGTCCCATATCGTCATCACAAATTGATGCCCAAATCCACTCCATGTGTATTTTTGGGCTATGACTTGTCTCGAAAAGGATATCGATGTTTGGATCCTGCATTAGGAGTGTACATTTCCGACATGTTCTATTTGATGAGAATCATTTCTTTTTGCTTCAAGTAACACCTGTGTATACAACTTGGACCAAAGGGCCAATTTTTTTCGATGGGGCATCTCCCGAGCATCTCTGCAGCCTTTCTTCTCCAGTTCCTAACACTCCAGTTCGTCCTCTTCATTTGGGTTCAGCACCAGCTCCAGCCACAGCCCCAAGTAGTACTCCCTCATCGCATGAACAAGTGACTCCATCTGTTAGCGCTATTGCTCCACAACAACCAACCAGTACACGACCTGTCTTTCATAACAGCCCGATCCCATTCACTCTGAATAGTCCAGCACCAGATTCATCAGATAGCACAGAGTCACCACCTCCTCTCCGGTTCAAAAGCATCAACGAGATTATGTCTCGACATCCGATACCACATGCACTGATTGCGAAAAAGGAAGATTCAATGTTTTTTGAACCCCGAACACTTAAGCAAGCTCTTCCACATCATCATTGGAAGCACGCCATGAATGAGGAGTTGGCTGCTTTGCATAAAAATAACACATGGACTCTTGTTCCGCGTGCAGAGAATATGAACATCATAGGCAAAGAAATGGATATTCAAGGTCAAACGTCATGCACGGATCTCTTGAACGTCACAAAGCTCGATTGGTCGCACAAGGTTATACCCCAAAGAAGAAGGTATTGATTATGACGAGACCTTTAGTCCCGTCAAAGCCCCAACAATTCGGACTCTTCCCTCCGCCGCCAATCACGCTCATGGCCAATTCACCAATTAGACGGCGAACGCCTTTCTTAATGGCATACTCCAAGAGGATGTCTATATGGCCCAACCGCCGGGGTTTGTCGATCCATATCACCCACATCATGTATGCAAGCTGCATCGCTCTCTCTATGGCCTGAAACAGTCCCCACGAGCATGGTACCAACGTCTCCATGACTTTCTCGTATCCATGGGATTTTTTAATAGCAAATCTGATAGTTCCCTATTTATCCGACACTCGGGTACCTCCACTGTTGCCTTGCTAGTATATGTCGATGATATCATTATCACGGGACAAGTGTCTGAGGATGTAACCCAGGTTATTGATTCTATTTGTGCCACGTTTGAGTGTCGTCAACTGGGGCAGTTGGGTTACTTCCTTGGTATAGAGACCACTCGAACACCTGCATCGATGTTCCTTTGTCAGTCTCGCTATGCTTCGGACCTCCTACATAAATTCGAGATGGAAAATTGCAAACCTGCTCAGACACCTCTCATTCCCACTTCACATGCGTCGGAATTAAGTGGTGACCCTTACCCGATGTCTTTGCCTCATACCGTAGCATGGTGGGGGGCCTTCAATACCTCACACTTACCCGACCGGATCTAGCCTTTTCAGTCAACCAAGTTTGTCAGTACATGCATCAACCTAGAACATCTCACATGCAGGCAGTCAAACGAATATTTAGATACATTAAAGGTACTCTCACTCATGGTCTTCTTTACAAACAGTCCCCAGATCTTGGCCTTCGAGCTTACTCCGATGCAGATTGGGCCGGTGATTCCGACAATCGTCGATCAGTCACAGGTGCTTGTGTTTTTATGGGACCTAATCTCCTTGCACGGACATCAAAGAAACAATCAACGAGTGGCTCGATCAAGTAGCGGCCGAGTACCGTGCTCTTGCAACAAGCTGGCCGAACCGATGGTTCTCATACCTATACCGTGAACTTGGTATACCTCTCAGCCCCTACTCTTTTTGCGACAACATATACGCTATACACATGTCCCGCAACCCGGTATTCCATGCCCGCACAAGGCACATAGAGATAGACTACCACTTTGTCCGTGAACTCCAACACCGAGGTTTTTACGACTTGTCTATGTTTCATCTCAAGACCACCGGTGGCCGATGTCTTCACAAAAGTCTTTCAAAACCGCGGATAGTGCTCCTCATGTCCAAGCTGCGGCTCCACTCCGCCCCCTTGGCTTGAGGGGGGTGATAACAACCATTTTGCACATGGTTAATTCTTTCCTCATGTATTTAGTTTTTATGTTAAATGTCTTGACTAGGTTACATTAATTACTTTGGGTTATGGGTTCATTGTATCTTTGAGCCCACATTGTATATAAATACATGGAAGTAATCATGAGCAGACAAGTTGGGGATTTCTTCAAATATTCTCGATCGTTCTTCATCTATTCTTCTGTTCTCTTCTCTTTCTTTACAATTTCTGCACATTCATTTTAAGGTATTCTAATTTCCTTCGGTCGGTCCCTTTTTTATCTTTCTACGTGTTCTTGTTCTTGCGAGGTTGGTTAGCCGTCCCAACAGTGGCAGTCACTATTTTGTTATGACAGATTTTTTTTAGTGCGTGGTGTGCACTTGCTTAGTAGAAGGGCTTGCTCATGGATTTTTGCATACTACAAGCACCAATGGTGTAATTAACCCGAAAAAGTATACAAGTAATAGTAAAATCATTTCAATGAATTGATTGGATTTTTGCATAGTACAGGAACCAATGGTGTAGTCAATGACGCCAGAAGGAGCGAAATGGATGGATTGATGGAGGATGGTCATCAGTATCTGTTGCAAATCTCATGGATCCTTTAGCTTCAAACAACACCTCAGTTATTGTTGTTGACCATAAACCACCAAGAGCGCATGTCAACGGTGCCCAAACGACATCTCCTCAAATAGGATTGTGCTTGTTCACTGCCAAGTTATTATGGTATTTCGAAAGAAGATTTTCAAAAGTCATGTTTCTGTAAAGAATTGCCTTCAAAATTGAGTGATGTCTTTTCAGAAGTATATTGTACGTGATGTAGACTCTGAACTACTATATGAAGAAGATATGTTTTTGAGCATAATGTACTGATCAATGTGTAACATAAGTAACAAACAACGAGGAGACATTATATGATGAACGAAGTAAAAAAAAGGTTATTTAAGCAGCCAAGAAGATCTATGATTTTTAAAATTGGGGATGAAAAAATATAATTGAAAGATCTGAAGCAACCAAATGTCTGAAGATATTTTCCTTAAAGACACGGATGAGAAACAAAAATTGTGTAATATCTTTTGTTAACATTATTTCGAAAACTGATTTTAGAAGTTAGTGAAATTGGTATGATTTGAATCAATGAAATAGTACTCAAATTCTAAATGAAAATGGATTTTAAAATCTAAAGTTTTATAATGAATTTCATTTCCTTTCAGAGTGATAAATCTCATTTACCATTTCAAAAAGAATTTAATATAAATATTTACGTTTGACATAAATATTTGGGCAAAATATGATCAATCTGCCAAAGTATCCACTAAATTCAACTTTTCCCCTCAACTTAATTTTTTTCCCATTGTCATGCATCATGTTACAATTTGTCCCACTTTTCTCCCTAACCTTGATGGGGGTTAGAAATTACTACTATTTTTCAACACATGCCTTGCGGGGAGAGGGAGTGGCATGGGGAGGGAAGGAGCGATCTTGGCCCAAGGGGAAGATGAGGAAACAAGGGCTTTAGGCCTCCAAAAAAAAAATAGGTCTTTAAATATTACTAATCTAATATATACAATAGAGTTTATACTCACACATGTGCAATTGATTAAAGCTATATAGATGTTGAGATTAAATTATCTTAAAAAATTGAACGGTTGTGATTCACCCTCTCATTCACATGTGTGAGAGTAGTTATCCATTTTTAACTCACTATTACAAAGTCACCCCCTACAATTAATATTATGAGTAGTCATCCCTTTTTCTCCTGAACAATCACCTCTTATAAAACATCACTTTTACATTAATATATATAATCTCACAATATAGCTCAGTTGATTGTCTGAGGCTATCTTGATTCCAGTCGTAAGATTAAACGATCATGGGTTAGTTATATATGACTCCTTACAAATAACCCCCTTAACTATGGGTCGAGTTTAAAATCACACTTTTTATTTAAATATTATCGTTTCAATTGACGGAATCATATATACTAGCACCGTGCCATAGGCACGGGTAAGAAGATCTAGTATATAAATATTAGTTGACTCTCAGTTTTTCATCCTAAATTAATAACTTTTTTTCTTTAGTCTTGATTTATAGTCATTTAATTTTATTAATTTTGTGAAAATATTTTATTTATTTATTTTAACTTATAGAAATGTCAACTAGAAACTTTGAATCATGTTATTTGAAACTAAAAAAAGAAGAAAAAAGTTGAAGCTTTAACTGAATCACGAAAAAGGGGCAATCGAGAAATTTTTCACTACAAATAAGAAAGTTGAAAATACAAGTGATTGCTCGTTGAATGAAAAAATTTATAATGTAGACATGAATGAAAATAAAAATAGAGAAGAAATACTCCACAACAAAAAATATATATGATCCAAGTCAATGGGTAAATATTGATACAAGTTTGAGAGATTTATTAGTAGAAAAAGGTTCTCTTAGAGTTACTAATATAGATATTCCTAAAAATGAATTATCAAGACACTTTTTTTCATCACTTCACATTCAAAAATTGACCAACGGTGAACAGCTTGAAAGAAAATCGTTGATTTATTCCCAACATTTGGATAAAGTATTTTATTTTTGTTAAATTATCTGTAACTCTTCCTAGTGATATTTTGCATCCCAAAAAATCACAAAAGATAAACTATAAATAAGAATATAATAATTTTATTAAAAAGTATTATCATTTACATTAAAAAGGCTTCGGTTTAGAGTTCACTTTAGGTCTTCAAAAGTGTTGGGCCAGCCCTGGAAGGAGGCAATTGGAACCTTTTGTAATATATGCAAAACATCAATAATGCCTAATGCTGAACATTAAACAAATTATGGGGGTTAAAGGGTCAAATTTAATTTTCTTATTTTCTTTGGGTCTTCTTGAAAGTGGGAAAATTTGTAATGTAGTGTATGACTAAAGGAAAAAATTAGGTTGGGGGACCAAATGAGATTGGTGGATACTTTGAGGTTAATCATAATTTACCTAAATAAATAAGGTCTTAGGTATTCGGCCCCCTTTTCTATGCGTTGACCCCCAAAAATTCCCATAAGTGTAAACTCCCTATTTGCCCTTTCAATTAACCCCCAAAAATTTCCAAAATGTTCGGACCACATTGGCCGAACAACACTGTGTTGTTCGGATAAAGCATGCCGAACAACACCGTGTTGTTCGACCAAGTAGGTTCGAACCTTTTGGAAATATTAAAAAAAATTATACTTAATGTTGTTCGGCTAGAAACCACTGTGTTGTTCGGCATGCTCTAGCCGAACAACACAGTTTTGTTCAACATGCTCTAGTCGAACAATTGAGGATAGGGGTGGTGAAGGGGGGGTCAACTTATAAGGAGGTTAAATTGGGAAGAATGAGTCTTAAGAATTTTTGGGGGGCCAACTCATAGGAAAAGGGTGGCTGAATAGTGGCACCCAATATATAATTGGTCAAAATATGTAAAAAAAACCCTTAAGTATCAACCGTATCCTAGAGTCCCCCCAACCTACAAAGTGTGCCTATGTGGTACCTAGCTAATGTTTCCATTTGTTCCATGATACCTCCTCTCATCATTGGCCGTTAACGAGGAGACAACAAATGGCACATGAGCCAACACGTGCGGGTTAAATTTGTACATGTTAACATCATACTTAGAGTTTCTCATAAAATTGAACCTAAATCGCTATCTTTTGTTAAATATTATAACCGTAACAATCTACAAATGAGACCATTTGTCTCCCATATGAGCCCTTGATAGTTCACAATAACATGCTTAGATAGAGAGTCATTTTCTTTTCTTTTGTAATTTTTTTATATAAAGGTTGGAAGGGAGACCTTACCCCCAACCGTTAGGTTTTATTATTTGATTCATTCAAAGGCATTGGTGCGGCTAGAACAAATGGTGCCTTTGGTGAGGATTTTAGAACACCCGATATTTTTGTTGAGAATAGTGTAATACCAAAGGGCCTCTGGTGGGGCTTAAACATTTGATTGATCGCTTCATTAAAAGAAGTGAGCAACATATGATACTTTTGGTAAGGCTTGAACAACAACTATATCTATGGTGAGACTTGAACACCAAAAGAGGATTAAAGTACCTTGGTGTCTCTAGTAAGCCTTGAACACTTAACCTCCCTGTTAGAAGAAGTTAGTAACACTAGTTGAGTTAGGTATCAATGGTACATGTTTAGTGAGTCACTGGTAAAATTTTAATGAAAATTAAGGGACCCATGAAACCAAGATCAATATGTTTAAAAAGCCAACTATAAATTTTTTATGAAAATGAATATTTAGGTTTAATTTTAAGTGAGATGATAAGTATGATAGTTAATTCGCAAATTTAATAATACTTTGTCAAATTGATATTCTTTAAATAGTACAATGAACCTTAATTTTTTAAGACAAACAACTCGAATCAACTGACTTCATTTTCAGTAGTGTTTTCAATTGTGTTGTTACAGCACCTATGTGAACATCTTGGACTAACGAGAATCTAGGTAGAAGGTTCACTAGTGTAATCAGAGTCAACATAACCAATAACAATGTTAAACGTGTTTGAACTCCTATCAAATACGAAGCCAATATCTGTAGTACTTCTCAAATATTGAAGGATCCATTTCAATGCCAACCAATGTAATTTTCCAAGATGACCTATTTATCTACTAACAACGCTAACGGAATGTGAAATATCCGGATGAGTGAACACTATACATGATGCTATCAATTGCACCAGCATAAGGAACACGTGACATGTGCTCATTCTCATCCTCTAACTGTGATGATAAAGCAGGTGAAATTAAGTTTTAAGTGGGATGCCAAAGGAATACTCATTAGCTTCGAATTATTCATACCAAAACACTCAAGAAATTTCTCAATATATTTCTTCTACGAAAGAAACAATTTACTTGCACGTTGATCCATGTGAATCTCCATACCTAGAATCTTCTTAGTTACACCCAAATCTTTCATCTCAAACTCACCATCCAGAAAAGTTTTCTTGGCATCAAGCTGCTCAAGCTCCAAGTCAAATTGTGCAACCATAGCAAGCAACACACGAATATAGCTATGCTTCACAACAAGAGAAAATACTTCGTTGAAGTCTATGCCATCTCTCTCACTAAATCCCTTTGCAACCAACCGTGTTGTGTATCTAGCTGTTTCAACCCCTGAGATTCTCTCTTTCTTCTTGAAGATCCATTTACAACCAATGTCTTAGGCGGTTTCATCAATTTCCAAGTCTAGTTCTTGTGAAGCGACTCAATCTCCTCACTCTTAGCAGTACCCCACTGTGTAAAATCATCACTCATGACAACTTGAGTGTAACTTGCAGGTTCTTGTACCTCAGTACTTTCTGCCATAGACAAATGCAAAAGAAACAAAATCTGTATATGCATACCTCCTCTAAGGCAGTTTAATCCCCCTTCTCGCTTTACCAGTAGCAAAACTATACTTCTCTTGCTCCCGTGGGACATCATTATCATCAATAATCTAAAACTCATCATCCATTATAGGCTGAACTGAATTACCGTCCTATACTTTCTTTGCAATCGAAACCTCTAACTCCACATTCTCATTGACATTGTGATATCTACTTGTATCAATTTCTTCAACTAACTCCTTCTTTAATCAAAACATTGATTTTTCATCAAATTTGACATCTCTACTGATAACGATTGGGGGGAGAACCCTTCCTTTTATAGTTGGGGGGCCAGACTTGAAATTTTTATTAAACGGAAGTGAAAGCCGAATAAACTAGTAGCCTTCACGTCTATATTAATGGGCTACCTCGAAAAGGTGCAACCCATTATGACTTTACAAAAGTGGCGGCTCACGCACGTCTATTCACCTGCTCACCAGGCCGAGGTCGGTAGGACCAGCTGTCCTCATCTACTTCATAAACAAGCACCATCTGCTCACTATCATTTTACTTCAACTCAAATTTTCTACAAGTGTTGTATCGGTGCATGATCTTTACCTCAACAGGTTGCAGACAAGTTCATAAATCAACCTCCTTGCCCCGACCATAAATACTCGCTAGACAGGGAACAGGGGGCCAGTGATGTTCCCGACCCTAATCTAGTCACGAGGAAGGCGCATGAGACCACCATGTGCCAAACACGAGCTTAGATACACGAGCCTACGCGAGCGCTGAACATAGCGGGCAAGATGTCCGACCAAGGACCACGTTCAGTCTCCGATCAAGTCTGGCTAGACGAAGGCCTTGCCTCTCCAACCAGGGAGCCATGCCCGGGAAACGTATACCTCTCTGCGGCAACCATAACATGTCCGGGTAAGGCCTTTCCTACCTACGTAAGCATGCGTCCAGTGAGCAACCAAGCCATGAGCCCCAAGGAAGACTAAAAACTCTAAGGGAAATTTTAATTTCTTGAGTTAAATTAGTTTACAAACTATTTGCACAGCCTAGCTTTAAAAACGACTCATTTGCCCTCTTGTTGGTGCACATGAGTGAGCACATGCTCACTTAACAACACTTTAGGGTTAGGACAATCGATGTTCAAAATATGCATTCTTTGGTCAATAACAAGCATTTTCTTTGTACATAGACTACTTGTAGATTTTTACATTGTATAGGGATTAATGATGCATTTAACCATTTTTTTAATTTTATTAATGGTTAAAATTTCATTACCTAAAAATAGGTTATATTTTTAATATGAAAATGGGACTATTTCTTTTGGGTGCGGAGAATAAATAAAAGCATAAGAATAATATTTTGGAATAAGTATTTAAAAGGTAGCATGCATACTTGTTTTTACAATGCATGGTGCATACTTTTTTTTTTGGAAAAATAATACATTGTACTTTAGTTTTTGCATACAATTAGAGGGCGTTGTTTGTGAAAATTGAACGGATTGTTTCAACATCATTCCATCAAACTAAAAAAAAACCAAAATTGGGATTTACGGTTTAGGGTCTAATGTCTTGGTTTAAGAGGTTTAAGGTGTTGGATGTATGGTTTTAGGATTAATAGTTTTATAATGAAATAAATGAAGGTCGGTCCATTTTCCCAAATATCGAACCGTTAATACATAATTTTTTTCGATCGCACTAGTCAACTTTTATAAATTTGTTCCAATAATGCTCAAACTCTTAAGCGCAATTTATCCTTTCTTCCTAAAATTTCTCTTGTGAATATTCATTATTAAAATTTCTTCGGTGAATCTATGTTTCCATTCCAATATCTCAGTCTTCGTCTTTCCAAATATCTTCGAGTTCGGCCAACAATTTGTCCTTTCTTCCTAAAATTTCTCTGGTTAATCACCTCTCCTAAAATTTCTGTGGTGAATTTTGTTTCCTTTCCAAATATCTCCTTCTTCGTCTTCCCACATATCTTCGACTACGACCTGCAATTTATCTTTTCTTCCTACAATTTCTCTGGTCAATCTCTATTTCTATTTAAATAGCCTTTAGCAAAGAAAGTTGATTTTCGTGGATATATGGGAGTGATCAATTGCCGAGAGTCAAAGGCCGACTAACTTGGGAGATAAATGTGAAGAAACAGAGTGAAAGAAAAATGAAAGTCGTGCATCCCGATGAATGATTTTGATTTATGCTTCCATCACGATTCATGATTTTTGAATTGTGATGCATGAAATTTCTTCCCAGTAATCCCGGTGCAATAGGTTCTTCCCAAAACTTTTCCAATGATTCTTCAACAACGATTTAACCAAGGATACAACAAGCATGAATGAACATTCTTAAACATGTTAAAGACTAGAATACAAGGTCTAGGATTCAAGTTAACAACTCACGAGTCTTAAAGACATGAAACGAGGCAAGGAAAAACAAACCGAGAGACCTTAAGAGTCAAAAGTTCAAATGAAGCAAGAAGGCTTCCGAACTCTCAACCAAGCATACAATGACCAAGATTGAAGTTATAAAACATTTACGAAAGGTACTAAGGCTCTAGTAGGACTTAGTTAAGTACTAAGATGATACACGAAGCAAGTATAACAAAGCATGTAGCGTATAGAAGGCATACAAGCAACTACGATCATGGTTGATCTAATGCAGGCATGGTATGAACAATATGGACTGTAAAACATGTTAAAAAACATAATGAACATATTAATCAAGTATAGATGACATGTTACACAAGTAGGGTTTTGGGTTTTCACATCGTTCTTAAAATGTTCTTTGAATATTGGGGGAACTCATCGAGAGAATGGTACTAAAACAACTAAATATGGAGCCGAAGCAAATATGAAATGGATATCAAGAAACATAATATTTACTTAGTTAGTTCACTACTACAAGTTAATTAAGATATTCTCCCACCTTTTATGGGGTAGCACATTATGCGGTTAATTGATAATGTGACTTATAGTGGCTTCATAGGTGATATACACATTCAATATGGCATTACAGGAAAATTAAACCAATATTTGCTTAATATGTAATAAGATTGAAAAAAATTAAATAATAATAAGAATCCGAGTTGATTGAAACATAAACTTATTGTATTTCACAAACTAACCAAAAGAAGTTAAGAATAGAGGAACCAAGCGAGAAAAAATAAATAATGAAAATTATAGTCAAAGGGTCATATTCACTCGTTTTTTTTCCTTTTTTTTTTTTGTTAGGAAATAAGGGTGGTACCCTGAAAAAGTGGAGCTGGACAAAAGATCTACATGATCAGACAATTTTGAGGATCGAATCGAGTAATACGTCTTGGTGCACTTGTTATTTGAAAGTCCCCCACATGTATCTTACATAAATTTGATAAGTAAGACATGTATATAGCACGTGTCGAGACCTTAGAAAAAAAGAGCAAAACTACATAATTGAAGTACCAATACTTTCCCACAAGCTCATTTTCTCAATACCCCAAAACAGGCCAAACTCTTTCATGGGTTTGTAAGCATCAACTTTCACAGTCCAACAAAGCATTAGATGATGAAGGCTTAATGTATATTTTTTAACATTTATTTTCACGATTCTTAAGCTGGTTTCAAGAATTTTATTATGGCTGCATTTCTTGTCGAGATGGATTCAGTATTTCAAGCTCATGTCTACATTTAAACAAACACATACACACAAGTAGATTCGGTGGAAACATATTCATCCCAATGCTATAATAAGTATATGAATTCATGATGATTAAAGAAGAGTTGAAAATGTACCACATAGCATGCTCACCATCATTGCTCCCAACAATCTTGTGCTCATAATCATTGCTCACTTTAAAAAATATTCTTGTGAATAGTATGTTAAAGGCTACAAATACTTTATCCAAGCCCAAATGGTCCCAGTAAAAAATTACTACAAACTGAATTTGATTATTACATAATACATACAATGGCATCATATTCTTCATCATTATCATTTCTTTTCACCAAACTGAACAATTCCAAGATAAATTATACATGGTCCATTTGTCATTTCCCTGTTTGCTAAGGATCTTCACAGGTTAATCAAAATAGAATCACTTATTTGAATTTGATTTTATGATGGAATCACTTATACAATGACCATCGTTTTCTTAACATCATGTGTAGCCCTAATAAATTATTATCAAAATTTGGCTACAAAAAATAACAATCAACTTCAATAGATTTTTTTACCTGTAATTAAATAAGACTCTGTAGGTGAAGAATACGTGTCTGGTGTACTCCAATTTCTTTCTGATAGCCTATAAACAAACCTATAGTTCAGTTCTTCTAAGAAAATTACAAAACTAATTTAAAATTTGAA
>CM028381.1:124828267-124867542 GCA_013146195.2 Codonopsis lanceolata | reverse complement strand
CATCCAGTCCCATCAAATTCACCCACCCAAGTCGGGCACTGAAAATATAAAGGCGATGCTCAAACTTCTCAACAAAATTTTCTACACCTGCACCGACATTACAAATTGGCGCAAGTTGTTGCCTTTCAAATTCAAAATGCCCGACATAGAAAAAATTTGATGGGATCTATATCCCACTTAAAATCTTATTCCACCGGCATGCAATCATGGGGGCTAGCAGGCTATGGCTTCCAATTTTCACCTCACCCTAATAGTGGGCCGCCAAACAATGGCTAATGTTGTCCTCGACAGCAAAGACCATGAATACTGGGGACCAAATAGTCAGCTGCCCCGAAAGGTATAAAGACAACACCACCCGTAAAATGAAGTGGACCTCGAGTCGTTACCCTTAGGAAAGAAACCAAGGCCGAAGTTCACAGCAATGTGGAAAAGAAAGTTGGCCTGCACCTTCGACGCATCTATCCTGAAGTCATCTTGAGATGTTTATCAAAAACCTCCGACCAATTTACAGGAACACATCGGTACCTTCCACGCACCAATTTTAAAGAAATAGTAGAATAGGCTCTACTCGATGATGATATACGGACTGGCCAATTACAAGCCAATGCGCATCCTACCTCTTTCCGTTACTCTAAAGGGAAACGGCAGTAGCGTACGCACGCACCAATTGTTAATGCGGTAGAAAATTCATACGCCCCTTTTTCTACAAAATTATAGCGGTGTTCCATGGTCTTATGGAGCGAATAGGTCTGTCAACACGATCGGAGAAATAAAGTCGGCAATTTCGAGGAGCCGCCATTATGATGGCCCCTAGCTTCTGTCCGGTGATCTGAGAGGGGCTAATGGCTCGAGTGTTGAAGCCTTTGGAAAACTATAAGCCACAAACCCCACGACATGGAATCATGCGGTATTGTGAATACCATCCTGCGGATGGTCACCTGTGAAGCAGAGATGCTACTGAAAAATGCTATCGAGGATTTGATAGATGATAAGGTGATTGAAAAACCTCCTCCCGGACCAAATATAGTCAATAACCCTCTACCTCAAATCAACATGATTGAGGTGATTGATAAACTTCTGGCATGATAAGCGGAGGTCTTGATTACAAAAATTCCTATTTGAGTTTGGGTCTACTTCTAATAAACCTTTGAGAACTAGTATCTTCTGACCAGACCCGCTTTGCAGTCCCGATGGATTCGGATATATTACCCCTATTCCTTTCCCTAGCCTTACGGATTTGGTCATCTACCAATCCACTCCCTAAAATTGAGTACCCCTATTCCTTTCCTTAGCCTTACGGATTTGGTCATCTACCAATCCGCCTCCCTAAAATTGAGGATCTCAAACCCCGGTCCTCAATAATGTAATAAACCCTGTACGTTGTGCTTTTAATAATAATCTAAACGTCTTTGCTTATTTCTTTGTTGCACCTACATTAAAAGACGCATTAAATAATTATAATAATGAGTCATTTAATAGGACCCAAAAGATAAAAAAAAATTATTTGCTTGAGCTTGTAAAGTCAAGAGAGCCGTAGACATCATCAACAAAGAATCGAAGACCGATCCACCATCAACTGGGCTGGACAAGGAAATCAAAAGAAGTCAAAATCGGCAACTACCGCAAGGATAACACTCATGGATCTCATCGACAAGATTCGTGGACATGCTTACATGGTCCTATAAAGAGGTGTCAAGGGTAGACCCAGCCATGGTCAAACACCGGACCCTCATATGTCCGGATGCTCAGCCAATCAGACAAAAGCTCCACTGCATCAAGTCAGAATGGTCACTACAAGTTGAGGAAAAAAAGGAGAAAGCATGAAACAGCCACACGTCAACTTCATTCGGGCATTAAAAAAAAAAAAAAAAGAAAAGAAAATTAGAAAAAAAAAAAATACCCGATCCGATTTGTCCAAAATAGTGACCATTCCCAAATCTAACAACAGCATGTTGAGCTATAGTCAAATCAAAAGCAGCAGGAGACCAAGAAAAGACCTCATCCCTTGGGGGACCTACTGCTATCATGTCATGCCGTCTGGGCTAAAAAAAAATGCTGGGGGCTACTTATCAAAGGCTGCTACCCCTCTCTTCCACGATGTGCCATATATTGTCAAAGAGATCCGGTCAGAGATGTCGTGACTCCCCACAAGCCAAGAAAGAAGACCTTGTTCACCCCCAATTTCAACGAGTTCAAAAGGTACGGTGCTCGATCCATTCTATCCAACAAGTGCTTCCCTCTCCAGCCCGCTAGGTTGAAAACCCGAAAGGGCGGCCTAGGCAAAAGTTAGGGCATTCAAAAAATAAAAATAAAAAAATGATGAAAAATGAAAAAGAAGAAATAAGGGCTCAAGTAGGCCGAAAACCCGAAAGGGCGGCCTAGGCAAAATTAGAGCACAAAAAAAAAAAACACACACATTTATTCATAAGGGCTCGCTAGGTTGAAAACCCGAAAGGGCGGCTAGCAAAAGTTAGAGTCAAATAAAATAATATATAAGGAGAATAAGGAGAGGGAAGACACTCTTTGAAACCTCGACATCTTACCTCCGCCTTCAAGATGCAAGGGGCTCGACCGACGTAAAAGAAGAAGAAAAACCACGACAGAAAGCTCACAATAATACACTAAAATATAATATTACGGGTCCTAAGGTGCAACTTAGGAATAATTGCAAAAGAAATTTAGATTATGCATTAATGGCATGTACATATCTATTATTGCCTCTACCCCCTTTGTTTCCCCCAAAACTATCCTTCATTTGCAGCTTAAGCCCCGGAGCAGTCCATCAATGTCTGTGGCGTCCACCCTGGCCGGCCCCATATACTTTTCTACGAAGGCACGCGAGAGAAAAAGCTCGCCTCATCGATGAAAACACGAAGTATCCTCGCCTCTATTCATCATCTGCGTTGCCATTGTCCCGAAACACCGATGACTTGGATTCCGATCATCCACCGCCGCCTGCCTCGATTATGAAGAAAAAAAGCGTGAGTTGTGAGAATAGGCTTATGCCAAATATAGCCCTGCAACAATTATATGGCCAAGGAGGTATCTGCCTTTTCCTTTCCCCGCATCTCATAAAAAAAAAAAAAAAAAAAGCCTGCTCGAACCCGAAGGTATTTTCCTTTAAAATCCATTTTGGAAATACATCGTGCCATTACCCGTTAGGTCGGTATAGCTTTACTTTGTGCGTATGCCTGAGTCTCGCATGTGTTTATAAATTTTGCATCATATAAAATTAGATCGCATTGTAAATATTTGTACATGTTTTCAAAAAAAAAAAAACAAAAAAACAAAAACAAAAACAAACAAAAACAAACAAAAAACAAAAACAAAAAAAAAAAATGTATCATTCTTTACGTAAATACACACTTGCCATTTTTTAAATATATATATATATATATATATATACATGAACAAAATTTACATGTAAATAAACATTTGATTTTATTAAAAAAATGTATATATTGTACATATATACCATATTCTTTTACATTCCTCCAATAACAAAAAACAAAAACAAAAACAAAAAAAAAAACAAAAACAAAAGAAAAAAAAAGAGAGAAAAGAAAAAGAGTGAGCAAGAATAAAATCCCCAGCAGAAATGAACTACGCTTGGTCTGATTTCCTTTAATAGGGAATACGTAGGCAGCCTATCTTTATAGGTCCGACCGTCACAAAAAAAAAGAAAAAAAAAGAGAAAAGAATAAATTCCCAAAGAAAGAGTGGCAAAATGCCAAGATCACGAATCATGGCGCACCACCGGCACAAGCAGTAAGTCAGATTCTACCCGACTTTAGAATAATTTCCCTTTTTAGGAAAATTTAAAAAAAAAAAAAGAGAAGTTTGCTTTTGTTCTCAAATAAAAGAAAAACTCTTTTTCAGATTGAGTTTTGATTTCAAAAAAAAAAAAACAAAAAAAAGAGGGAAAGGAAGAAGAAAAGAAGAATCTTTGTCGTGTCCAACGATTTCGCCGCTTGATGCCGAAAAAATTTGAAGAAAATTCCTTTGTCGTGATCGACTACGCTTATCGGCCGAGTCGAAAATTTGAAAGTTTTCTTATTATGTTTGGAAACAAGGTACGAGGCCGCCATACATGATTTTGAAAATGCCTCTTAACGTATTTCAACGACGGGTCTTTATCGGTTGAAATATGGTTTTCAAATACACAAAAATCTTCATACCGTATTTGACAACGGTTTCGGACCGAAGAATACTCTGAAAACATAAAAATCTTTTCTTCATTGGTTGTTTGTTTCAGCCATAGGGTGAACTACGTTTGGTCTGATTCCTTGAATAAGGATACGTAGGCAGCCTATTTCAAAAGGCACGACCATCACAAAAAAAAAAAAAAAAAAGAGAGAAGAAGAAAGAAAAGAAAAATCTTTGTCGTGTCCAACGATTTCTACCGGCTTGATGCGCGAAAAATTTGAAGAAAATTCCTTTGTCGTATTCGATTTATCGCTTATCGAGTACGCTTTTGAAAATTTGAAAGTTTTCTTATTATGTTTGGAAACAAGGTACGAGGCCAGCCAGACATGATTTTGAAAATGCCTCTTAACGTATTTCAACGACGGGTCTTTATCGGTTGAAATATGGTTTTCGAAATACACAAAAATCTTCATACCGTATTTGACAACGGTTTCGGACCAGAAGAATACGACTTTTCGAAAAACATAAAAATCTTTTCTTTCGTTTGTGTTCTCAAATGGGTTTTGAGCCCAAATCAACCAACCAAAGAATCAAAAAGCATGAAAGGTAAGAGAGGTAAGAAAGGTAAGATTTTCTTATTCTACTTTCAGAAATAAAAGAAAAATCTTTTCTTTCAAAAAGGTTTTGTTCAAAAAAACAAAAAAAAAAAGGGGGAAAGGAAGAAGAAAAGAAAAATCTTTGTCGTGTCCAACGATTTCTGGTCCGCTTGATGCGCGAAAAATTTGAAGAAAATTCCCTTTGTCGTATTCGACGACGCTTATCGCAGTTTTCGAAAATTTGAAAGTTTTCTTATTATGTTTGGAAACAAGGTACGAGGCCGCCATTATGATTTTGAAAATGCCTCTTAACGTATTTCAACGACGGGTCTTTATCTCGGTTGAAATATGGTTTTCGAAATACACAAAAATCTTCATACCGTATTTGACAACGCGGACCGGAAGAATACGGCTTTTCGGAAAACATAAAAATCTTTTCTTCACTGGTTGTTTGTTTCGGCTTGAGCCGAACTACGTCTGGTCTGATTTCCTTTGTTAAGGAATACGTAGGCAGCCTATTTCGGTAGGTCCGACCATTGCAACATAAAAATATTTTCTTATCTCGAATTTGGGAGTCTATCTTTTCAACGATGTTCGTTTACTTGGTAAGCTTCGGGTTACCCGTAAACTCCATCGTTGAGGGGCTCTGTAGACACCCCAAATTCGTACCCCTATTTTATATTGTCAATTAAATATTACAAAGTGTACTAATAATTTTCTCTTACATGTTTCAGGAATAAAGATACGAAAAGACAAATAAAACAAAAAGAAATGAAAAAGAAACAAAAAAAAGAGAAAAGATAAATAAAATAAAAAAAAAAACAAAACAAAACAAAAGAAAAAAAGAAACAACAAAAGAAACAATAAAGCAAAAAAAATAAAAACAAAAGAAACGAAAGAAAACAAAAAAAAACAAAAAGAAAAGCAAACAAAAAAAAAAGAAAAGAAAAGAATAAAAAATGTAGGAGCAGCCGGTCACCCCCCCAACTTCCTTACTCCCTAAGCACATCCCACCTATATATACACTCCCTCAATACCCAGCGCCCACTCTCACAATTCCCTCACTCCCAAAAAAAAAACTCTCTCACATATATATACTCCCACTCCCAGCGACCCCCACTCCAGTAATCCCCACTCCCGATCCCCTCCGGGTCCCTCTCCCTTACTCCCCTCACTCGCACACACTCACATATACTCCTCTCTCTCTCACGGCATACACCCGCACACACATACCACCACGCACACACACACACACAAATACATAAACACTCACACACACAAAAACACACACATAAATATACACCCCGCTGTTACATTTGTCCGATTTCACAACAAAATCAACAAATACAAGCAGCTGTTGCCCAAATTCACACAACACACAAACACACAACACACAACACACAACAACAACAACAACAACAACAAAAAGACTCCCTCTCTCGAGAAGGACAGAGCGAGCACACCGCCGCTCTAAAAGGTAACAGCCTTTAAGGGCGTTTTTATTTATTTATTTACTTTCCAGTTCATTTATTTTTAAAAGTTGTATTTTTAAATCCGGCGCAATGTAGCCAATATAAGCCATTGTGCTTTGCCTGATTAGATTAGGAAAATTATGTAAAAGAGCCATTATAATGGCCAAATATTCTTAAATGTGTTTGTAATTATTGGAAGGAGGCTGCGAGTCCAGTAAATAATGTAGCCACGAATGTATGCTTTAATTTTCCCTTGTCAAAATAAGACCTTATTTATTTGCTAGATTAATATAACAATGAGCATACTTCACCAAAAACGCTTTGAGACGAAAGGCGAGTTGGGTGCCTAGCACCTTCCCAACTCGTAACTTAGCCCCGAACCCGCTTTCTAAAATCTCGGTTTTTTCGGTTTTCCTTTATTTTTGCCTTAAAATAAAGGTGGCGACTTAAAACTTTCAGATCCAGGTGGGGCCTCGCAACATTCCTCTTTGCACTTTCCTCGTTCTCCCTAAAAAGGGAGATACGGGGAATGGAGATGATGTATTCCCATATCCCGTATCCCCTAAACAAGGGATAACTTGATGCGGAAACCCATAGCTCATAGCGATCCGATTGGGCCATAAGGCTATTTTAATAAATCCATAAGTGGGGGCGTCCGCAATATCTTTTCTTGCACTTCTATTTTCCCCTGAAAGATAAAAGGGGAGAATGAGAATGGAAAGGTAATGCATTCACATATCCTGTTATCCACGAAATAAGGGATAACCCGACATGAGGAAACCTTTAGTTCCCATTTTGGATACAAAATCCACTCGGGCAACCGAGGCACATTCCAACGTGCTAATATAGACAACAGACTCCTCTCGCACTTTGGATTTCGTCTTCCCTAAACAAGGGAGGGTGGAACGAGGCGGTGTCCGCATCCGCACGCGCACCCCAAGAGGCGCGGGGCACATCCCGTGAACCTCACAGGGCTCTGTAGACACCTCAATTTCATATCTCATACGCTACAATGTCCTAAAAATCTAAATTATAAATTAAATGGACTAACAAAAGCTACTTCATTTACGTTTCAGGGCAAACATGACTTAACAGAATGTAACGAGACTTAACTAAAGAGAACCAATGATTCAGGGGGAGAAATGAAAAATTGAAGAAAAACAAGGAAGGAGACGCTCCCCTCCCTAAGAAACAACCAAGGAGCCGCTCCCATGCCCAAGTGTCGCGCTTCCTTCCTTCTGTCTTCTTCCAATGAAAACGATGTCATTTATAATAAGGCACGAGGCGGCTTCTCTCTGTCTCACTCTCTACCCTACACTTGGTGCCATGCAACTGCTTGCCAGTCCAATCTACTCCTATAAATAGAGGCCCCTGGCCTCTTCATTCATGACTAAAAAAATATGTACAGAAAATAGCCACAACACTATTACGCACACACACACACACACACACACACACACACAACGTTCTCCCTCTGCCCACGAAGAAGAAGCCAACCAGCCTCCTCCCTTGTCCCATAAGCCAGCTTGCCTCCTCCCTTGCATTGCAAGCCAACCTACCTCTTCTCTTGCCCGAGCAAGCGAGCATTTCCTCCTCCTCACCCCGAGCAAGCCATTCGAAGATCCACTCCTTGCCCCAACAAGCCGATCCATAAAAGCTATAAGATACCGTTATGATACCCAAGACATGACATACAAGATACGACATACAAAACATGACAGACATGACAGGCAAAACACGAGACACACGACAAGACACGAGACGACATAAACGACAAGGCAGGCACGACACAACAGATAAGACACGATAGACACGACAAACAAGACACGACAGATAGATACGACACGACAAGACAAGACAAGAAAAAAGACTTCTTTTCTCGGAAGGATATGGGAAGCACACCTAAAGACTTCAAACGCCTAGTGGGCTAAAGCCTAGGCGTATATACCGGGTTTAAATACTCTTGCTTCAAAAGGTAGGTACCCCCTACTAGTCTGTTCTCGTTAATATAAATTAAATATAGAATAATTATATTATGCATGTTGTGTAAATATTAGAAATAAATAATGTGATAGAAAATAACATAAATATTATGCATTCATGTAAGTAAATGTATACCAACGAGCTCTAGCTCAACTGGTACTGCTCACTTCTCTTAACGGAGAGGTTGGGTGTTCGAATCTCACTAAAGGCACCCTGGACTTTACAACTCTCAGCAGAGAGGTCGGGTGTTCAAGCCTCTTCAGAGGCATCGTTGTTGTTAAAGCCTCATCCAAAGACCCTATTTAGCTACTCACTTATCTTATCGGAGAGGTTGAGTATTCAAACCCTACCAGAGGCACCCTGGGACTTAACTACTCTCAACCGAGAGGTCGGGTGTTCAAAGCCTCACCAGAGGCACCATTTGTTCGAGCCACACAAAAGGCATCATATATATATAATTGTAGCCTTTCAAGGCATTAAAAATAATTAAAAAAAATTAAGGGTTGGGGTACGGTCTATGTCCCCTCCAACCTTTAAAAAAAAAAAAGCATGTAAGTACATGTATATAAAATAATTGCTTTATATTTTAAAATGTTGTTAGATTATAATACATTAGAAAACAAGATTTTGTAAATACAAACATAGCCGTTATTATGACATTTAAACAAAGCGCCGTTATTTTTAATATATATATATATATATATATATATATATATATATATATATATATATATATATATATATATATATAATACCTTTTCTAGACTAAATGCATTAAAAACATGCTATTTTATTAAAACCCCAAAGATGAGACCGAAAGGGCGAGTTGGTTGCTTAACCCCTTCCCGACTCACAACTTAGCATCTGAACCTACATTTTTTGGTAACATTTGGTTTCTCTCTGTTTAACCTTAAAATAGAGGTGACGACTTTGTATACATACATTTTGTGACGACCCGACCCGGACCCCAATGCGAGATCCCAAGTCGTGCCGTCCAAATAAGCAAGAATACAAGCATGCGCAAGTAGGATTATAAAATTCATGTGGCGTAACATCGCATACAATTAACAACTCGGCTACACTTGGCCGAAAATAACTTAAAATAAACAAGTCATCGGCGACGTTACAGCCGGAACCCAACAACTACTCCTACAATTATAACACATGCATAATATAACCTCAACGGCCACAACATGCCGGAGACAACAACAACAACAATATCATAAAAGAGTGTTAAGCGGAAGGAACTGTAGTGAACCAGTACTATATAAACAAGCTCGACATATAAGTTGGCACACAAAAGATTATAAGTCTTAAGTATTCAAGTTATACTACAACAACAACACAAAGACAAGTCTAAGTGACTTGCTTCCCACGTCCTTGCCAAAACAAAAGACTAGCTACAAATCTCAAAAGAACAACCTTCTGACTCACAAGCAACCAAACACGGGTATGGCGAATCTAGCGCGAACCGTCTTCTTGGCTCGGATCTAAGGAAAACAAAACAAACAAATAGGGTAAGTCATAAGACTTAGTAAGTTACCAAAAATGCATGTTCATGTTATAGCATGGCATTTATCACAATTATGGTGTACATGATCATCATATAGCACTTAGCACATTATTCACGTAAGTGCGGAAAATAAATCATTCAAGTAGGATATGGTATAGGCACGGCCGCTACGTAGCTCTTGCAATAAACTTTGTTAACTCAATATCGTGACTACGATGCTCGTGACTTCGCATATACGATATACGAACTCCGCCGGCTAATAGCGCCTATGGCGCACGTATTGTTACGCAAGGGGCTACTTCCCATTACGGCCAACAATGGAGGGGTGTGAGGTCCAGTGTACGGCGATCCATAGCGAGCACGAATCTCTCAATCGTGTGAAGGCGATGCATCGTCCTACCCTGACATAAAAATCAAACCAAATAGTGCCAGCTGGACTTAATGCAATGCACAAGTAGATATTTACTTGATAAGACCAAATAAGGATCGAGTTCGACAAGAGCGAACCTGTCCGACCACATGCTCAAGTATGTATTTACTCAATATAAACAAATAAGGAATGAATTCGACAAGAGCGAACTCATCCGACCAAGTAGGTTATTATTCTCTACCATAAGTCATGTAAAGGCAATTAATTGCTCATAACCAAATAATCACAACGGGTTCAATTGCACATAATTAAAATCAACTTAGACTTGAGTAAACCCGACCAAACGGTGTCCAAACTTCGTAGGGATTGAAATTAGAGTTCAACATGTTCAAATCTTCCCTAGAGTCGACTCCGTTGAGTCTTTACTAAAAATTCCGAATTTCGGGTAATTGAAGCTATGTGCTTCATAATTCAACCTAAGCCATTACTAAGTTCATCTGGGTCATAAATTCACCAAGGCATAGCAATGCATTTCATATTCATCATAGAGTCCAATTTGAGGATAAATTACATAACAACATACCAACACATCATATAGGCTATAATTAGGGCATTCTCATATAGCACCACTTCAAGCAACTCATAACATGAATGTATCTAACATGTTCATAATCTCAAATAGACAAGATGAAAGAGTATTAAAATCTTTGATAGACATGAAATCATCCTATACATGCTTCTAACAAGCTCAAAATTTCAAAATACAAGGTAAAGGCATAAGAAGCATATATGTGTCCTCATTGACCTCAATCATCATAAGCTTTGTTTTCCTTAGGGTCAATGAGAACTAAAACAAAGAAGAAGAGAAGTAACTTACCTACAAACCCCAATCAAGAAAGAAAAACGAGAAAGTAATCGGTTGGAAGTAATCTATTCGTGCTCTTCGCTCATAGCTAGGGCTTGAGCAATGGAAGAAGGAATCAAGGAGGACCAAGAAGAATGCTTCAAGAAGCCATGGGAACCCTCAAGAACTCTCTCTCTCACGTTTTTGAAAAAGCCTTCAGCAAATGACGAGTCCTCAGGCTGAGTTGTGGTGTTAGTGAAGTCAAATGTCTAGTGGGACAAGTGTCAAAAGAATGTGGTCCCTTTTAATCTGATTTTGGCTTGTTTAATCCACTTAATCACTCACTAATCCACTCTTAAAATATGTTAATAAGGTTAGGTTATAAGTAATGAGGGTTAGGGAGGTTTAGGTGGGGTTTAGAAAGAGTTTTGGGTAGGGGTTTAGTAAGGGTACGATCGTAATCGACCGTCGATGCAGAAAATCTCTGTTTTTCCGGAAATCGTCTTTGTTCGGTTGTGGAGGCCGAACCTCCTTCATAATGTTCGGTTCTTGTGGCCGAACAATGCCCAAGATGTTCGGTTGGCATGGTGGAACGATTCCTCAGGCCATACATTAGGTCAAACAGGTCCAGATTTGCACGTATAACGCGTATAAGGCATAAACAACTCAAAGAAGCAATGGAATGAGTACCAAGGGTCTTAAAACAATGATAAAAAAGTAAAACAATGATAAAAAAGTCTCTCAAGGTCTTGGATAAGTCTAAAAGATCAAATCCCGAGCAAGAACAAGCCAAACTAGAGCATACAAGGCAATAGGCGTTCGATACGACAATTATGGCTCGATCAAGAAATGCAATCAAGTCAAACATGTTAGGGATACTACTAGCATGTTAAATACACCTTCTAATCATGTTAAACAAGTATAGAGGACAAGTTATACAAGTAGGTTTCGGGTTCTCACGAGGCAAGCACACAATGCACATGCAAGAATTTCGGGGTGTTACACATTTAAAGTCCGCGACTAGGTCGAATATATTTCACATGCTCAAAGTTTCCAAACCACTCGCTTTACAATAGCGAGGGCATGTCGCGAAACGGGGTTCTCACACTAGTAATATAGTTGATATTATCATAAATAAAAGGGGCACACTTAATACAACACCTATAAAATACTTAATACATCACTTTTGAAAAATGTTTTACCAAAATACCCTTTACGTAATTAATTTTTTGTTTTTTTATTAAATTTAAATTAGCTAAAATACAATTTTCTTGTTTTTTTTATTAAATTTAAATTAGCTAATTTAAAATTTAATAACTAATTTGATTTGAATTAGGTTAAAATAAAAAAAAAACAAAACAAAACCCACCTATTTGGACTGCTACCCAACCAGTCCCAAACCCATACCCTCTCATTTGGACTGCCACCCAAGCAGGCCCAAACCCATCCCCCCATTTGGACTGCTACCCAAGCAGTCCCAAACCCATACCCCCCATTTGGACTGCCACCCCACCAGGCCCAAACCCATCCCCCATTTTGGACTGCAACCCAACCAATCCCAAACCCATACCCCCACCCATTTGGACTGCCACCCAACCGGGCCCAAACTCATTCCCCTATTTCTTTTTTGTTATTTTCTTATTTAAACATTTAAAAAATAAATTAACAGATAAAAATTTAACATTTGAAGATAAAAATCGAACAATTAAAAGTAAAGATTACCGTAAAGGTTGCATTAGTGGTAAATATAACATCATCATTATCGTCCATATCCACGTTTCAACACTTTTTTTGCCGATTTGCTTCTAAATTAGGTAGACTTTTTGGAAGTTTTAACTGATTGAAATTTTGACCGAGAGAAAAATGCATATGCAAATGTGTTTAAAATATTTATACTCAAAGATAATTTTTCACTTAGTAACTAAATCAAATTAATTAGTAATTTAATTGTGTTTAGTAACTAAATCAAATTAATTAAAAAATTAATTGTGTTTAACGTATTTTTTCAATTTAAAATTTGTTAAATTAAATTTAATAAAAAAAGGAAAAAATTAAATTATGTAAAGGGTATTTTGGTCAAGCACTTTTCAAAAGTGTTGTATTAAGCATTTTATAGGTGCTGTATTAAGTACCTATGTAAATAAAATTGGGTTTATTACACTATCATACAAAATCATAAAATTACAAATATATAATCACAATGTACCTTCAAACAAAATTACGGATACAAAATTACAATACACACTAAATGACATATACAAATATCTATTACACGTAACAATAATATTACATACCAAAAATAATCTTGGATGGTTTATAAAAGTGTAAAAGAGTTAATTAGTCATGATCAGTGCCGGTCTAACTTTTTAAGAATCTGTGGAAAACAAGAAAAAAAAAGACCCCCAATACGTTAGACAACATTTAATAATGTGTGTGCGTGTAACTATAAAACTAGAATATAATTATTTAATCATACAAGTTTACACAAAATTTATATCTAATCTAAACAATAATAAATTACTTAGCCTAAATTAAATTCTATTAAATTTTTGAGTTCCAAACATACATAAAAGAAGTCAATTATCTTTTTTGTTTTTGATTCTTATTGTAAGTAGAGAGATCAAAGAAGCAGACTCAAGCTACTAAAGAGAAACTTAAAAGAGAGATATATAGAGAGATTAACCATTAGAATTATGACGTTAAGAATGAGAGAGTTATGGAGAAAAGGAACCGAAGAATTCTAATGTTAAGGAACTCTTAATATTTATTTTCGTTTTTCTTTTTCGCTAAAGCATGACCTAAATAAGTTAAGTCTAATCTTTGAGCCCTTATTTTTTTTAATGATAAAAATAGTGGCTTAAATTATATTAATATTATAAATATGTAAGTCAATTGTGTTTTTTGAAAGAGACCTAATTTTTCCCCTCAAAAATAAAAAAAGAAGCCCAAATATCATATTAGTAATTATGTATAGAAAAATAAGTCTATATATGTGTGTATGTTGCGGTGCCCTCCAAACTTAGGGGCCTTGAGTAGTTGGGACCTCTCACACTTTCTCAGAACCGGCTATGTTCATTTTTCTAAATAATATAATCTTTAATGGTAAATGATAAATTAATTCAATTCACGGAGCAAGTATCTACTAAATGGAGTCTAAGGATGAAATTATATAGAAATTGTAAACATCATTTTTGTAAGTGAACTCTTAAAATGAAACATGATAAAATAATATATGAGACTTTTTTTTCATCTAGAGCGGGGGAGTAAAAGTATTTAAGCTTAAAAGGAAAGTTTATAAACGAACAATTGTATCTTTAATAGCATTAAATCACCTATCCTTGAAGTAAGATTTCAACCTTCAATTAAATATTTATGTATCTTTTTCATAATTGATTTATTTATGTCTTTTCAATTAAGTCATAAAATTTATGAGTTTACTTAGAAATGTCTCTGAAACAAGTTCCTATGGATTGCATGATAATTTAGAGCATCTCCATTAGAGATTCTTACCCAAATTCCTATTTGGGTAAAAATCCCCAACCATTGGGAGACCCATTCTTGCTCAAAATTTCTTAACCCAATTCGCGATTAGAGAAAAATAAGGAATTTTGCATCCAGGTGAGAGAAACAGTCGAAGACGAGGAGAGTGAGGCACACCACCCCCTTCCAATTGGCACCTGCATCTCACGCTCCATTAAAGCACGTGAATCGTTGCTGAAATCAGCCACTCAACTTTGTTTGAATTGTTTTTTTTTTAATTGACCATTGCTTGTGTTAAAATAATTTTTTTTTTCGAAAGTTGACTGTTTCTTTTATAAAAAATTGATCATTGTCATTTTTTTTGGACCGTTTGTAAACAATTTTTTTTAACAAATAACCAATCTCCTATTTATAAATAATCCTCCAATCTCCAATCTCCTATGTTTCTTCATTCTCTCTTCTAAAAATTCACTTTTCATTCTCTCTACATTTTTAATTATTTTTAAAAATGTCTTCCACTACCTCTACCATGAATAGTGATGCCTCAGGCAACTCCGATGAATGCAGCATTTCATCAGGTGAAGAAATGATAAGGGCGGTAGTTAAATACCACAAACATTTCCTTAGGCTAAATTTTCTTTGCATTATGGCTAAATTTTCTTATTTGTTATTTTAAGCGGTGTTTGTTTGTTAGAAGTATTTGTTATTTGTATGAAGTATTTGTTTAATATGTAATATTTTAATAAAAATTATATATTAATATATTTTTTTAAAATTTATTTGTAATATTTAATATTAAAATTAAAATTATAAACATATTAAATTAATTAATTTATAAATGATATTTAAAATTACAATTGATTCATTTAAATTATAAACGAATTAATTATTTATAAAGCTATATACCAATTAATTAATTTTTTTAAAAAAATATAAAAATAAAATAGTAGTGTATAAATAAAGTGGATGATTTGATAGTAAGACACATGATAGAATGAAGGAATAATAAAAACCATTGGAAAAATAAATTATTGGAGAGATTATTTTTAAATGTGTAACTAATGGAGATGCCCTTAGAGCGTTCCAATTTAGGAACTAAGTTTCGCCGTCTTCATGCCCAAGCAACGGACACGAGCGTGTGATGCACGACAATTTTGCAGCTAGCACATGTACAAACTTCCAATATATTGCGTGAAGTCTCACTATCCCACCAGCAAAAGCTGTCCGATCATGCTTTTTCCCTATATCTTTGTAAGAGCATCCCCATTGTAGAAATCTTCATATACATTTTCTTAATTGGATCCCACTGTCACTTACACATTTTTATCTTTTTACCCACTTAAGACTGTATCTTCCTATTGTATAATCTTCTTACACATCTTCTTATACAAAAAAATATTAAATTTAACACCATCCCACATAAATACAAAACCTTCCCCCACACACACCACAAAGTGAGGTGACAGCCAGCCCCCTCTCTTCCTCTCTCCCCAAAAGATAACTTCTTATTTAGGAAGAAATAAATTTCTCTCTCCTAATTGGCATAACAAGAAGATGAACAATTAATGGTGGTAAAATGACACCTTTTTAATTAGAAGATGGTTAAGAAGGCACAATGGGGTTGCTCTAACTTTCTTTTTGTTTTTCTAAAATGCATTTGTTGTATGTATGAGGTATTTTATATATGTAGTTAGTTTATTTGTAAAAAATATTTGAAATATGTAATATATTAATTCAAACTATAAATAAATTAATTATGTTTGAAAATTATTTTAAATATGTATTTAGTTTGTTTGAACAATATAAAAATAAATAAGCTGTATTAAAAATACAGTGAGATTCAATAGGAGCAAAGTTGAGGGAAAAACAAATGAGAAGATGTGTAAATATTCTTAAAATGAGGGATGTGCCGGTTTATATATTTGAGAGTAATGCTTATGGGGAAATAAGAATTTTAAAAGCTTTCATTGAATGAAAACTTAGTTTTCTTTGTTATTTATGGCAATAATGATTAAAATTGCATTGAATATTATTATTATTATTATTATTATTATTATTATTATTATTATTATTAGATAATAATAATATTATTAACATTGTTTTCATCAACATTATTACCTATAATTAGCAAAAATCTCTATAGAAAATTCATTTCCTAATGATCCAAAAACAACTACTCAATTCATAGAATCTAAAGTTAAGCTTTTCAAGTTCATATTAAAAATTCAAAAAGTTGACCTTCACACTATGACACTATTATGAAATTCTTTTGGTAATATTAGTAGTAGTGTAGTAGTGGTGATAATAATAATAATAATATTAAATAATAATTATAATAATAATAGTAAAAAGTTAGTCTATTGTTATTAATAATAGTATAGTTAGTTATTGTTGTTATTGTTGTTGTTGTTGTTATTGCATTATTATTATTGTTATTGTTATTATTATTATTATTATTATTATTATTATTATTATTATTATTATTATTATTATTTTATCTAAAATACTAAATTATTAACATTATTGAAATTAAATAAAAGTTTCCACTAAAATAAAGCCTTATACTCTAATGATGTAACTAGAAACGTTATATTTTGGACTTTTTAGTACTAAAAGTTTAACTAAGGGACTTTTTGGATATACAAAATTTTTAGTAGGACCTTTTAGTATTAATTTTCCTTAACTTTGTTGTATATCCAACTACGAAGCATGGATTTGGCTAAGAGGATCAATTTTTGGTATTGTTCTAATTAATAGCAAGGCAGGTGCCTTGTGTGTCTATAGATTTAAGACAAAATTATCATGTCATTGATACTTTTCTTATTATAACCTAATTAACCGACATTAAATCTTTCAATATATTAATAGTTAATATCACCAAATAATTTTAAAATAATGATTAAATTCTAATGTTAAATTTTCAAAGTAAAATCAACAATTTAATATGATCATTCCAAGGTTCAAAATATTACAAAAATAGTCAATAGCTCAATACTGCATAAGTCTATTAACAAATTACAAATTTATAATACATAATTCAATAAGTCTAAGTTGATATTTATTTTTTTAAAAAGACACAAATGACATTTATTTTGGGTCAAAGCCTTTAAAAATAAATAAAATCAGCAATTAGGCGCCTTGGGCGCCTAAGCGACACCAAACTTCCTAGAGCAAGCACCTAGGGCGCCTAGAGTGCCAATGTATTTTTTGGCCGATTTGCCAAATTTTTAGGCCTTTGGGTGGCGTCTAGCGCCTAGGTGGTCGCTTAGGCCTATTTTTAAAACAAGGATTTCAAGTGTTGGGTCCACTAAAATTAAAACTTTACTCTAATTTAGTGTAAAATAAAAATAGCCAAAGCAACACTTGACTTGAGTACTATGAAAAAAATGAAGAATCCTCAATGCGCTATAGTGTGCTTTGGTAGTTCAAATATTTACTCTTTGAAGATAAAGTAACAACAACTTTAATAGAATACGGTTGAATGCTGACTAGTTTCATCGTCATGTTTGGTGAAGACCTTTGTTGTGTGCGTGAAAGATAGACTGATAATAAGGTTGAATGCTGACTAGTTTCATCGTCATGTTTGGTGAAGACTTTTGTCGTATGCTTGAAAGATAGACCGAGTTCATATTTGTAAGCAAATGACATTAATAGCCTTTGTCGATTATATTTCACCAATCTTTGTTCAATTATATATACACATGAACAATTGACTACAAGGCAATACATTTCCCCCCTCCCTCCATGTCCCTTATAAATTATAGTGACGGCAATTTGGTGGCGATGATTTTGTTGGTCGAAGACGAGGATGAAGTCAATGGTATCTCTAAGTTGGGAAGGTCTTTCAAGAATCATATCAACAACTCATCGAAAAATCAGAGGACTTCTAGCATGAATTGAGGTTTGTTTCTATTAATCGTCTGATTTGTTTTGTTTATGTGTTGATAATTTCTATGCATTCTTAGTACAAGGCAATTCTGGTATGGATCTGTACTTTTTTGATGCAAATTGATCCCATGAATTCAATATTGCAGATGATCTGATTATATTTGTCCTTTTGGCTTCAAATCCTGGTTTCATTTATTTTTTCCTTCCAAATTGTACTTTTTTAAAAAGTTGAATTGCTGATTACTTTTTTTTGACTTGATTGTCCTTGGATCTGATTATACTGTCCTTGGATCTGAATTGATGATTACATTTTTTGACTTGAATTTAGATGGAAGATGTTTTATTGTTACTTATATTTTGTTAGGTTAATTACACCATTGGTCATGTATGCAAAGATTCACGAGCAATCCATATACTAAGCAAGTGCACACAAAAAACGAAATAATTCATTTTTTGATCATAAATAGTCCTTGCAAGTGACGTTGTTTGGTTAAGCTCCATGAAGGCAAACTTGTCTTTTCCTTTTTGAAAAGAAGGGGGAACTACTAACGCCCAGAGCAACCATACATTTCTTATTAGGATTCAACAAAGTCCCATTCGTATTGATCGAAGAAAGCCAAATATACATCCCTTGACAATAAGCCCTCATCAAATGCCTCCTAAACCACTAACGCCCAGTTCTGAATCTTACTAAAGTGAGCAACCCAACTCCAAGTCCCCCCGACCCACGTGCTCTATTCATCAAAGATCGTCGGCCGGATGGTGTCGTTCCCTACATTGGCGTCAGTTACAGTCAGATTGGCTCGGAGTTCTGTTCGATTTGCTTTGGGTTGGGTAAAGGGTGGTAAATTAGTTTGGGAGAAGAAGAAGAAGTCGCCGTAGATTATGGCGGCTTAGAGGCTGTCGTAGGAGATACTGAGCTTTTGATTAGGGTTCATGACGAGGATTAAGATGTCCCATGTGTAAATGGAAGATTAATGGAGCTGGCTGGTGGTTGGGGTAGTATACGTCGGTGGTGTAGAAAGTAACCAAGGTAGTGACGGGGCAGTTGGTGGTGGGGAAATGCTGGGATACCCAGTGACGATGTGGGTGGGGGAGCTGGGTAACCGGTCACTATTTTGTTATGACAGATTTTTTTTTAGTCTGTGGTGTGCACTTGCTTAGTAGAAGGGCTTGCTCATGGATTTTTGCATACTACAAGCACCAATGGTGTAATTAACCCGAAAAAGTATACAAGTAATAGTAAAATCATTTCAATGAATTGATTGGATTTTTGCATAGTACAGGAACCAATGGTGTAGTCAATGACGCCAGAAGGAGCGAAATGGATGGATTGATGGAGGATGGTCATCAGTATCTGTTGCAAATCTCATGGATCCTTTAGCTTCAAACAACACCTCAGTTATTGCTGTTGACCATAAACCACCAAGAGCGCATGTCAACGGTGCCCAAACGACATCACCTCAAATAGGATTGTGCTTGTTCACTGCCAAGTTATTATGGTATTTCGAAAGAAGATTTTCAAAAGTCATGTTTCTGTAAAGAATTGCCTTCAAAATTGAGTGATGTCTTTTCAGAAGTATATTGTACGTGATGTAGACTCTGAACTACTATATGAAGAAGATATGTTTTTGAGCATAATGTACCGATCAATGTGTAACATAAGTAACAACGAGGAGACATTATATGATGAACGAAGGAAAAAAAAGGTTATTTAAGCAGCCAAGAAGATCTATGATTTTTAAAATTGGGGATGAAAAAATATAATTGAAAGATCTGAGGCAACCAAGTGTCTGAAGATATTTTCCTTAAAGAAACGGATGCAAAGAAACAAGATTTTAAGTCGATGACATGGTTTTGTTGTGTTGAGTTGAATTAACCATAATATTGTGTAATATCTTTTGTTAATATTATTTCAAAAGCTGATTTTAGAAGTTAGTGAAATTGGTATGATTTACATCAATGAAATAGTACTCAAATTCTAAATGAAAATGGATTTTAAAATCTAAAGTTTTATAATGAATTTCATTTCCTTTCAGAGTGATAAATCTCATTTACCATTTCAAAAAGAATTTAATATAAATATTTACGTTTGACATAAATATTTGGGCAAAATATGATCAATCTGCCAAGGTATCCACTAAATTCAACTTTTCCCCTCAACTTAATTTTTTTCCCATTGTCATGCATCATGTTACAATTTATCCCTCTTTTCCCCCTAACCTTGATGGGGGTTAGTAATTACTACTATTTTTCATCACATGCCTTGCACGAGACGGGAGTGGCATGGGGGAGGGGAAAGGAGGCAATTGGAACTTTTTGTAATACTAGCTAGGTACACGTGCTTTGCATATGTTCTTAATGATTTTGGCGAAATGTTTTACCTTCATTTTTTTGTTTACTTTTAATTATTATTTTTATATACGAAAAAACTATATATATTTATGAAAATTGTTCTGTATGAAATTTTAATGTATATTTTTCACAAGAAATAATAAATATTTATATATTTATATATATGTAAATATACACATACATACATATGTGTGTGTGTATATTTCTCCTAAGAATTAAATTAATCATAAAAAAATAAAGGGAAATTTGATAGAAACTTTGATGGGATACTTGCTCTTTTGGCCTAATTTTTACGAGGCCAAAATACGATTTACTCCCGGAAGTATTTTCTTAAATCTCACGTTGCACCATCAGCTGTAAATTACGTGTCTCACTTTCATACACAATTTTTATATTCATCTCATTTTATCCCCTCACGTCCATGAGAGTTTATAATATTAATGGAAAATGACACATTATATGTGACATGAGGATTATTTTTGTCCTTTTCCTTAGGTGCGAAGTTGGATTTAGTTATAATTCTATCATTTAATCAACCATTTGATATTTAAGATATGTTTGTAATAAAAATTAATGAATAATTGTTTCAATAATCAGAAAAATAATTAAAAATTTATCATAATTAACTTTAAAATTAAGAAAATATCCCAAAAATAAAAATAAAATTTTATTTATGCAAAAATTAGACCATTAGTCCCTTAACTTTATGAAAATCCATTAGAGACTGTACAACGCAAATGCACGCCACACAGCAAAGAATACAAATTTTAGACACCGATAGTCCCTAACCCTAAATCCGTTAGTTGAAATGCCATAAAGTCAGAAAAATATGGGTTGTTTGTAACATTATAGAAACAACGGGGTCAGATGAAAATTGCAAACAATTGCAATCCATTATTGGAAGAAGAATATGTCACCAACAAGCAAACTAACCACTCTTTAATGGTTAAAAAGCGATGCATAATTAGTGATAACTTTTGTCCCACATTGCAAAGATGAGAAACACTTTAAAAGTTTAAAAAAGATGTACACCAAAATAATTCAAAATTGGTTGGTGGAAAAAATAGAGGGAAAACCTAAACTTGTTAATGTTAAATCCGAAATTAACCTATTTATTTTTTGTCCTTATTCAATAGTGAGTGATTTATTAAATTTATAGTTATTTTGGTAATTATTCATGGAATTGATTAGCAAATAATAAATTATTTATTTGACCTTATTCAATGGGAAGTGATTTATTAAACATTATTTTTGTACAAATATTATTTTTTATCATGATAAATTTACTTGTTTGCCTTTAAATAAATGGTGGATGATTTATTAGATGAAAGGTTAATTTTATCCATACATTAATTTCTAAGAGACAACTCATATATTTATCGTAAAGAAGATAAATTTACTTATTTGTCCTTAAATAAATTTACTTGTTTTTTCTTTAATAAATGGTGGATAATTTACTAGATGAAATGATAGTTTTGTCCATGCATTAATTTCTAAGAGACAACTCATAATTTTATAGTAGAAATAGATAGATAGATAGATAGAGATATAATTTATTAATTTGACATTATCATTTATTATGATAATTTATTATTATTATTATTCATGGAACTGATAATAAATTATTTATTTGACCTTATTCAATGGGGAGTGATTGATTAAACATTATTTTTTTACAAATATTAATTTTTATCATGATAAATTTACTTGTTTGTCCTTAAATAAATGATGGATGATTTATTAGATGAAATGTTAGTTTTGTCAATACATTAATTTATAAGAGACAACTCACATTTTTATAGTAAAGAAGATAAATTAACTTATTTGTCCTTAAATAAATGGTGGATGATTTATTAGATGAAATGTTAATTTTGTCCATACATTAATTTCTAAGAGACAACTCACAATTTTATAGTAAAAATAGATAGATAGATAGAGATATAATTTACTAATTTGACATTTTCATTTATTAAGATAATTATTTTTTTATTATTCATGGAATTGATTAACAAATAATAAATTATTTATTTGACCTTATTCAATGGGAAGTGATTTATTAAACATTATTTTTGTACAAATATTATTTTTTATCATGATAAATTTACTTGTTTGCCTTTAAATAAATGGTGGATGATTTATTAGATGAAAGGTTAATTTTATCCATACATTAATTTCTAAGAGACAACTCATATATTTATAGTAAAGAAGATAAATTTACTTATTTGTCCTTAAATAAATTTACTTGTTTTTTCTTTAATAAATGGTGGATAATTTACTAGATGAAATGATAGTTTTGTCAATGCATTAATTTCTAAGAGACAACTCATAATTTTATAGTAGAAATAGATAGATAGATAGAGATATAATTTATTAATTTGACATTATCATTTATTATGATAATTTATTATTATTATTATTCATGGAATTGATTAGCAAATAATAAATTATTTATTTGACCTTATTCAATGAGAAGTGATTTATTAAACATTATTTTTGTACAAATATTAATTTTTATCACGATAAATTTACTTGTTTGTCTTTAAATAAATGGTGAATGATTTATTAGATGAAATGTTAATTTTGTCAATACATTAATTTCTAAGAGACAACTAACATTTTTATTGTAAAGAAGATAATTTACTTGTTTGTCCTTAAATAAATGGTGGATGATTTATTAGATAAAATGTTAATTTTGTCCATACATTAATTTCTAAGAGACAACTCACACTTTTATAGTAAAGAAGATAGATCTATAGATATATCATTGACCTATTTGACCTTATTCAATGATGAGTGATTTATTAAATTTAGGGTTCTTTTTGTAATTATTCATGTAATTGATTAGCTCATAACAAATTTACTTATTTGACTTTATTCAATGGTGAATGATTTATTAAATTTAGAGTTATTTTTTTGCAAACATGATCATTTATTATGATAAATTTACATATTTGTCCTTCAATAAATGGTGAATGATTTATTAGATGAAATGTTAATTTTGTCCATACATTAATTTATAAGAGACAACTCACAATTTTATAGTAGATATAGATAGATAGATAGATAGAGATATAATTTACTAATTTGACATTATCATTTATTATGATAATTTTTTTGTTATTATTCATGGAATTGATTAGCAAATAATATATTATTTATTTTCCCTTATTCATAGGGGAGTAATTTATTAAACATTATTTTTGTACAAATATTATTTTTTATTATAATAAATTTACTTGTTTGTCCTTAAATAAATGGTGGATGGTTTATTAGATGAATGATTAATTTTGTCCATATATTTAATTTATAAGAGACAACTCACATTTTTATAGTAAAGAAGATAAATTTACTTGTTTGTCATTAAAGAAATGGTGGATGATTTATTAGATGAAATGTTAATTTTTTACATACATTAATTTCTAAGAGACAGCTCACACTTTTATAGTAAAGAAGATAGATAGATAGAGATAGCAATTACCTATTTGATTTAGAATTAATGTTAAATCCGAAATTTTAACCTTTTTTTTTCAACCTTATTCAATGGTGAGTGATTTATTAAATTTATGGTTATTTTGGTAATTATTCATGAAATTGATTTGCAAAAAATAAATTATTTATTTGACCTTAATCAATGGCGAGTGATTTATTAAACATTATTTTTGTATAAATATTATTTTTTATCATGATAAATTTACTTGTTTGTCCTTAAATAAATGGTGGATGATTTATTAGATGAAAGATTAATTTTGTCCATACATTAATTTCTAAGAGACAACTCACATTTTTATAGTAAAGAAGATAAATTTACTTGTTTGTCCTTAAATAAATGGTGGATGATTTATTAGATGAAAGATTAATTTTGTCCATACATTAATTTCTAAGAGACAACTCACAATTTTGTAGTAGAAATAGATAGATAGATAGAGATATAATTTACTAATTTGACATTATCATTTATTATGATATTTTTTTTGTTATTATTCATGGAACTGATAAGCAAATAATAATTATTTATTTGACCTTATTTAATGGGGAGTGATTTATTAAACATTATTTTTGTACAAATATTAATTTTTATCATGATAAATTTACTTGTTTGTCCTTAAATAAATGGTGGATGGTTTATTAGATGAAAGGTTAATTTTGTTCACACATTAATTTCTAAGAGACAACTCACATTTTTATATTAAAGAAGATAAATTTACGTGTTTGTCCTTAAATATATGGTGGATGATTTATTAAATGAAATGTTAATTTTGTCCATACATTAATTTTAAGAGACAACTCACACTTTTAGAATAACGAAGATAGATAAATAGATATAACATGTACCTATTTAACCTGTGACGACCTGACCCGGACCCCGAGGAGGAATCGCGAGTCAAGCCATCCAAATAGGACTACAATTCATGCAATGACTCAATTATTAAAACTGACGTGATGCAACATTATATACGTAAAGCGACTCGGCACCAAAAATGTTAGAATTTTAAAAACATTGATACCTAATAAAACATTTTAGAACAATTTAACCAAGTCATCGACGAATTTACAACCGGAACCCAACAACTAAACCATTCATACTATAAACACCTCAAGGGCTAAACACCGGAGAAACAACGAAAGAAAATAAGAACTAATGAGATGCTCAGCGGAAGTCTAAAGATAAGTGAACCAACTGTGAAAATAGAAGTTTTACATTATATCTTACAAGAACAAGCCTTGATACAAAAACTACACGTTTAATTATACTAGAGTTACAAGCATGATACAAATACCCTAGACAAGTCTAATTGACTTGCTTAACCCAACGTCCTTGCCAAGAAAGAAAGAGGAAACTATAATGACCTCTTCAAGTGAACTTGCAACATAGACAAGCTAGACCACACACGAACTCAATGATGCTTCCCTGCGAAGGACCTGGACGATTCAGATCTAAAGCAGTAAAAGGGAGGGGGTAAGTCATAAAGACTTTGTAAGCTAACAATTATGCATGTCATGGCATCATGCAACACACATAACGAGATATCATCATTAATATCAAGCAATCAAAACATTTAATTATATAAAAACTTAGTTCACATATCCATGGTAGCACGTTTTGCATAAGTGTTATAAAGTAAACCACATATAAAGAGGATATGTTATAGAACCGGTGTCGCTACGTAGCTCCTGCAATACACAACATTAACTTTATTGTGTCAGAGATACCCGTGATGGATGTATCAAAGTACCGAGCTCTCTACTCGGGTACAAAGCTCTCTACTTGGTAATGAGACTTGCCAATGTTCTCTGTTGGTTATAGCAAAGGGGTTACTTCCCCACTGCGCCAACAGTGGAGGGGTGTGTGATAAAAACCCGGTATAACAACCCATCACTATCACGAATCTCATAACTTGTGACGGTGATGCATTGTCACACCATCGACTCAACCAAATATGCTAGCTGGACTAATGCAATGCCAAGTAGATGTTTACTCGTCATATAAACCAAATAAGGAACAAGTTCAATAAGAGCGAACTTATTCAACAAATAGGTGTTTACTTATCATCAAATCAAATAGGAATTCAACAAGAGCGAATTCAATATGTCAAATAGATACATCATTCTACAACATGCTCTCGATTATGCATTTATTAAACACAATCAAATAAAACACATAACAACTCGATTGAGTCTCATAAGCACTCATACATCAAAGCATGTACTTCAATTCATCCCAAAGTCTCGTAAGCTCATATACTAGTCTAACGAACTACAATCGTCGTAGGGATTGAATGTGGAGTCGGTATTATTCAATAACTCCCTAAACTCAACTCCGATAAGTCATTGCTAAAAGTGAAACCAAATAGAGCATAGATACTATATGCATACCATTACTTTTTTCTATGTTCTCCGTTCATTTAGAACACAATAACCAAGCCATTCTTGACCTTAGACAAACCATAATCCAATTCTCGGGTTTGAAACCCTAGAATGGTCGATTTTGTTAAATATACAATTGAAATTTATTCTTTCACAAGAGTTGTTCCTAAGCACATTTAGAACATCATTCATGCTTTACACAAAGTCAAAATCATAACTTAACATGGAAACCTTAAAAACTTACATACTTTTCACATGATGAAATGGAGAATTCTACTTTACTAGAAGTCTTCCTAAGCATGTTTAAAACAACTATAATGAAAGAAGCATGTTATTTTATTGAACATACAAATCTGGGAATTGAGAGATCACATTAAGCCTATGATTAATGGTTGAAAGCATAAACAAATCAAAGATTGTAGAAGAGGAGGGCAAGGGCTTCGATTAGGCGGTCTCGGTTCGCCAATCGGGTTACCGGAACTCTGGCAAACGATCACACAAGTATGGAAGCTTCGCAAGGTCTCCAATGGCTTCAAGGTCCAGATATCCCAAGGTTGAAGACTATGGGGGCTGTCAAGGGGCTTTTAAATGGGTGAACAAAACCATAATCCAAGTGAAGGGTGGCTACTAGGCTTCTAATTGGTTAAAGCATGGATGCCTTTTATTAGGAACTCATCTAAGGGCTAACAAGGCTAATACTTGGGTCAACAAAGGTGTGCCAAGCCATAAAGGGACGGCCAAGGGTCAAGGGCAAAGGGAACATCAACCAAAATCACTTAAAATCCCGAAATTTGGAAAACAAAGTTTTTATTTGCGAAGTTAATGGACAGCCAATCTTGTAGAATCAACCATAAATAGCTCACACCTCCAAATGTGGTGATTATTTATTTTTCTGAAACTAGACTCTTTAAAATATATTTTAGCCTTTTAAATTACTCAATTTGGATTTATATTCATCAAAATAAGGTTACTACAAAATCAAGTACATAAGTTGATTTCCTGAAAACAGAATATTGGCCCAGTCGTAAGTCAAGACCTAATTGAGGTATGATCGATGTTTTATTTAATCTTTTTTCCTTGCAAGTGGACAAGACTATTATAGAATAGTATTGGAAGTAAGGGTCGAACCCACAGAGACAAGAGATCACGAACAGTGCACTTTATTGATAGCAAATTATTAATCTAAAGGGGTTTTTATAATTATTCTATTCTTAAACTACTATTTATATTTAGCTGTTTAACTAATTAGCAGTAATTAAAGTTATGAAGATCTTATGATGGGTGGCAATCTAGGATTCTGGGTTTCACTTGTATCTACTTTATGTTCAATTCATAATAATTATCATTCAATCTTTTGGGTTCGTTCACTAAAGATAGATATAGTCTGTTGAACTATTGGTTCAGCCTCCATCCCCGCAACATTCATCCATTCTATATCCTAAGCACAGGAACTTTCAATCTAGCTGTCACCTAGATTATGATCTATCTGTCACCTAGATCATGTATGAACCTGGTCCTAACTTATCACTCTCGTGCATCGATAGGTCCAATTTATTGTGATGGTGAGCCAGTGTACGACATATGCACATTGGTCATGCAGTTATCCGCACCTCTAAGCCTTTATTATTTGCGATTACATTCATTTGTTCAAAACAAAATAATATAGGGATTGATAAACACCACAATCAACAAGAATTGAATGAACATATATATGAATTAAAACATAAATTCGATACAAGTTACCTCCCACCTCCTAGATTAAGGATGATTTAGTTCATCATAGACAATGAACAGCACATGGAGATGAACGGAAACATGATTTGATCTTCAATACTTGTAATTACACAATCTAACTATGTTATACAACCTAAAAACTATCTAAAATCTACCTAAGACTGCTCCCAGCCGTTGATTTCTTTGGCCATTGATTTCTTGCTTCTTAAACGCGTCTTTGCCGCAGGTACCGCAAGGTCTCCAGATTTGGACTTCCTTCGTTCTTCTTCATTTTTCATCTTGGGCCCTTCTTGGAATTTGCATATAAAGCCCTGGAGTTTTGCATATTTTCACTAGAAACCCCTGAAACTTACAAAACTCACCGAAAACATATATCAGTAGCCAAAAGCCTCGTGAAATAGCATAATTTAAGTCATAGAAGCATATAAAATCGATGTATAAAATACATTGATCAAATACCCCCAAACTTAAACTTTGCTCGTCCACGAGTAAATAATACTTATAAATACAAAAGCATATAAATAACGATTAATAAAAGTGAAAATCTTTTTGGAGGGTGACACTATTTACACTCCTCTATAAACCCACAAACTCAAGGAGACTCTTACGAGTGACTTGACTAAGCAGATAAATACAAAAACTGATAAATACAAAAGCATATAAAACTAACTAACACAAACAAAAATCTTTTTGGTTTCACCCTCAAATTAGATAGCATGGCATGCAAAGTAGTCTCAGTTCGATGCTCACCACATATATACATGCTAAGTCACATAAAGCCAACTGATATTTTCTTAAAACTGCTTCTACTTCTAATTTCTCCGTGTGTGTGTGATCACCAGTCATAGAGAATATCTTAACTAAAACAGTTTTATTAGGCTAAGCACCACATTCATATGAAAATCAAAGTTTAATAGAAAATCATGCATTAAGAATTATGAGATCTACCATCCAAACCCGGTCTATTACAGAAAGAAAGGTCCCAAGGATTTCAAAAACTTATACATCCATCCCATGCACTTCTATGTATGTCATACAATGCTCTCTTATCCCAATGACTTGTAATAGCTAAGATTATGCTAACACAGTGAGCTTTAGGGCGAATGATAATGAACATGAAGTGTTTGATCAATTCCATATGACTCACTTGACAGTTACAACAACATAAGCATTGGCAAGAAGATCATTAGGTATTTATTTAGCTTGTAATGTAAGGCCAAGGTGATGGGGGATTTGATGGAAAGGGATTGGAATTCAAAGTGAGAGAGTAAGACTACCCTTTATCCCTCATACTTCCAAGCAAAAGGAAGTTTTCCCTATTTAGGCTAGGACCTGCAAAGACTACAAGTGGAGGGGTGCTTCTCGTTACTTTTCACTTTTCTTCTTTCCCCCAAACTTGTTTTGGGCAATATATACTTCTAAAAATACCACATCATTCTTATCAGCATGATTTTTCTGACATATTTTCTCTTGAAAGCTATGCTTCCATTTGAATCTTTGTTACACTCTTCTTCTTTCCGTTTCATTTTTCGTTGATACATTTTTTTAAATTATTTTCGACGACGGAGAGAAGAAATCTTCCAAAAAATAGCCTAACTGAAAAGAAATGGTCCTCTAAAATCAATTTCCCCACCCACATCCTACTCTCTCAAAGGGTAGGCTAAAAGTGTATAGGCTTTTAGGGTTAAGTTAATGTGGGTAATAGAAACGATGTCGAATGGGGGTTTAAATAGTGTGCTTGGCACACTCCATTCTTTTTCATTAGGCTCAACGGGGACACTAGGGATATTTTTTAATATAGGTCAGGGAATATTTAATTAGGCTCTAACGATCCAAAGATGGCCTAAGTCATTTCTTAATGCCAAATGCTCATGTAGTTTTTAAAGCAAGTAAGACACACAAAATATCATATCAACTATGCGAATTGTGGGGTTGAATGTTTAGCATCACTGGATTTCACATAAGCATTCGCTAAAACAGATGGTAGGGACAATTAAGACTAACATGCAGACACAGTTCGAAAGTGTGCTTGAGATATATAAATGAGAAAAATCCAAGGGATCTAACTATCATGCAACTGACCCTAAGTCACAATTTAATGCAACAATTATGTTCGAATGGCTATGCATCATATTCTTGTGCATATCTTGTTGTAATGAAGTAGGTGCTATAGACTTTATAAAACTATTCTAATCAATCCATAATTAAGACTGGTGTGGGTGCATGAAGAATTTGGAGAAAAGTAAAAGTTTCACAAAATGAAGTAAATTCCAGAGGGATCTACGGACTAGCTATGCGGTTCATTGCATTAACTCCTCATCGACTACGGCTAGCATTACCACACCTAAACTTGAGGATGAAAATTTTGAAATATTTTTATTTTTTTGATTTTGATTTTGAAATTTTTTTAATAAGAAAATTGGAGATGTTGATGACGCAATTGATGATGGGTTCCCACAAGAGGAATCTACGAGCATCCAATGTGAGTGTATTCTGGTCAATGCAACACCTCCGAAAATAAGAAAAAAATAAAAAACAGGAAAATTGGGTGAAGAGTTAAATGGTCATCAAGAAAAGAAATTTTTCTTCACCCTAGAAACATAGCCCAACTCCATTCCTCCTTAGGCTAGGACCTGCTAAGACTCTAAGCTTAGAATCCCCCCAAACTTAATTTCTATTTTGTCCTCAAAATTGAGGAACATACGAGAGGATTGATGGGGTAGGACAAATATCAAAAGGAAATAGCAGGTCCACCTAACGAAAGAGGATGGAACTTGGGCCTCGACTCACGGTGAGTCGGGCGGAAATAACGAATGAGGACGAAACTCGGGGATCGTGCCAGGAGGCAACCCATAATAATTTGAGACATTTTGTCCCACTGTGTTAAACCACCCAAATAATCGCTCTTGGTCGGCACGAATTTGTGCCAACTGTTGAGTTGCCATTTGGGCTTCAAGGGAAACCTCTTCTAGCCTATTGGAGATCCCTACGAGCGGGTCCTCCTCCTCCTCTTCGGGTTCCTCCTCGTGAGGAACCCTCACTCTCGGCTGCTGCTGGTGCTCAAACAAAATGGCCCTCGTAATGGCCGGACCAACCTTAAGCCTCTCCGCATGTCTGGGCCATCTCACGCCTGCCCTCCTACACAACTCGGTGATCAAATGCGGGAACGCGAACCCCGCATTCGTGGCACCTCTAATAAGGGTCTTGATTTGGCCGTTGATTAGACGGCCAACATCAACAGACCCACCGGCCATAATGGTGTAAGTAAGGACACCCTCTCCCAAGTCACCGTATATTGGTGACTAGAGGGCATGACACGACCACAAATAAATTTGAACACGGGCTTGGCCGTGTTCAGAAGGAAGGACTCCTCCATGGTGCGTGGACCGTAGGGTAGATTACGGTTTTGGGTCCACACAACACCAGGGAGGGTGATGGTCGCATTGACCACCTCGATAGGGATAGGGGTATGGAGGTGTGTGCTAAAATTATCGGCACCATTCGCAAAGTTGGATGTGCCGTAATAGGTGTTAATGCTTTGGGACGAAAAGTCTACAATAATGTCCCTAACATTAACAGTGTTTAAAACACCCCCATCTATACCAATGTGGCCATTGGCATAGAACTCACGGACAATAGGCACCACTGCCTTGTCCGGAGAGTCAATCAATAACCCCCACCTACGGGCCGTGAAATTGGGACGGAGGCCAAATTCTTCAGCCTTGAATCCCCTCTCGGGAACCAAGGACTTGGAGAGTTTGGCCGCATATTTTTCTGAGGCCTCGTAAGAAATAAATCGGGTGTGGTCATATTGCGGTTCCTCCTCCTGAACAGGGCGAGAGGTGGAAGCACCGGTGTTTCTACGCTTTCTAAACATTTTTGTTTTTTTTTGAGCAAAAATTTAAAAACTAAATATTTAACAGTTAAAAATATATTTTCAAAATTTTTAATTTAAAAATTATTCCTAAAGCATGCAAAATTATATCTACGTGAAAAATATCTAATACCCTAGCATGCAAAAATTTGACGTAAAAATTTAAGAGAGGGGTTAGGATTACTTGTTAGTTGCAGCTTTAGAGTTGAGTGCAGCCGGAGGTTGAGCTGCGTCGGCAACAATGGAGTCTCTTTCCTTGCTTCAAGCTTCTTCAATGGAGTGCAATGGAGAGGAGATGGAGAGGTCGAGGATGAAGAGTTTGAAGAGGGAGGAGAAGATCTTTGGGATTTGAGCCAGAATCTTAAGAATTTCAAGAGTTTTCGCCGGATCTTTGGAAGAAGGAGACGGCTGCTGCTACTTTGCTAAAGAAAGGATGAAGAATTCTGGTGATTTCTGCAAATGGGCTTGGCACTGATTATATAAGGTGGCCTTGCGGTCGCAAGGTTTGCCACACCTTGCGAACGCAAGGTGGTCAGTTAAAGCGATTCAACTTCCGTTGATTCCCCATGTTCTAACTGTACGTTGCACGAAATCTGCATTTACTGGAGGCCTTGCGGTCGCAAGGTCCTCCACACCTTGCGTCCGCAAGGTGTCCAGAACTACTCCATCTTGATTTCTTTTCTTTCTTTTCAACAGTTTTGCACTTTATCCCTTTTCCGTTAACTTCCGTTATGTTTCTTAACTTTCCTGTATTGCAAAAACTTAACAAAAACTCTAAACTAAAAATTATTAGCAACATATAAATACAACACTAAGATGCTTTTCTCCCCCAAACTTGAATTTCGCATATTTAATTAAAAATTAAATGTCCCAAAAATACATTTAACGGAGAATAGCATATTTAAACTAACTATAAAAGAAATAACATTCAAAATAGTGGGTTGCCTCCCACTTAGCGCCTTTGTTTAACGTCTTTGGCTCGACCAAACTGCAAGCCTGATCCTTGGGTGGTTCATTGTCAGCCAAACGAATTAACTCAATTGTTCGTTCAACTGACATCGGCTCTAGGTATGGCTTGAGTCGGTGTCCATTAACTTTGAAAATTTCATTATTTTTAGGATTTTGAATATCAACAGCTCCATGAGGATAGATTCATACGATTATAAAGGGACCAGACCATTTAGATTTTAACTTTCCTGGAAATAGCCTAAGTCTAGAATTAAAAAGTAATACTTTCATCCCTGGATGAAACATCTTGTTGGCTAACCCCATGTCATGATATTTCTTGGTCTTTTCTTTATATGTTTTAGCATTCTCATACGAATTCAACCTATGTTCTTCTAATTCATTCAACTGAAATAATCTTTCCTCTCCAGCCAAAGTTAAATCTAAGTTTAATTCTTTAACAGCCCAATATGCTTTATGCTCAATTTCAACTGGTAAATGACAAGCTTAATTTGCCATATACCATTCTATATGGACTCATTCCTATTGGGGTTTTTAAAGCAGTTCGGTATGCCCATAAAGCATCCTTAAGTTTAGATTCCCAATCTTTGCGATTAGGCCTCACAGTCTTTTCTAATACTGCTTTAATTTGTCTATTACTTACCTCTACTTGGCCAGATGTTTGAGGATGATAAGGTGTAGCTAGCTTGTGAGTTACACCGTGTTTCTTAAGGACATTATTCAGTAACTTATTGGTAAAGTGAGTTCCTTGGTCACTTATTATGGCCTTAGGTACTCCATATCTAGCAAATAAATCTTCTACAAATTTAACCACTGTTTTGCCATCATTTGTCTTGGTTGCTACTGCTTCAATCCATTTAGATACATAATCCACTGCTACTAAAATATACTCACAATTGTTTGACGCTGGAAAGGGTCCCATGAAATCAATGCCTCAAACATCAAAAATTTCAACAACCAAATTAATATGCAAGGGCATTTCGTTTCTCTTTCCTATTCCACATGTTCTTTGACACTTATCACATGTTCTATAAAATAGTTCACAATCTCTAAAAACAGTGGGCCAATATAAACCAGATTGCAAAATTTTTCTAGCAGTTTTGTTTCCACTAAAATGACTTCCACAAGAGTATCCATGGCAGAATACCATAATACCTTGTTGGTCTTTTTCTGGGATACATCTCCTTATTAAAGAATTTGAACATATTTTATATAAATGAGGTGCTTCCCAAAAATAATCTTTCGTTTCAGCCAAAAATTTCTTCTTTTCATAATGATCAAAATTAGGATTAATGATATCAGACACATAGTAATTGACAAAATCAGCATACCAGGGGTCTGAATCTTTAATTGCTAAAATTTGCTCATCGGAAAAATCATCATTTATGGGAACAGGATCATCAAGAAATTGACGTTCAAGCAAGGGTGAAAATTCTAATCTAGATAAATGGTCGGCTACGACATTTTCGGTTCCTTTTTTATCTTTTATTGTAATGTCAAATTCTTGTAACAATAACATCCATCTAATTAATCTTGGTTTAGCATCTTTTTTACTCAATAGATATTTTAATGCAGAATGATCAGAAAATATTATCACCTTTGATCCTAACAAATATGATCTAAATTTTTCTAAAGCATATACTACTGCTAAAAACTCTTTTTCTGTAGTTGTGTAATTTAATTGTGCATCATTTAGAGTTCTACTAGCATAGTGGATCACATGAGGCTTTCTATCTACCCCTTGTCCTAGCACGGCTCCAATTGCAAAATCTGATGCATCACACATGATTTCGAAAGGCAATGTCCAATCAGGGCCGGATAAAATAGGGGCGGTAGTTAATTTTTCTTTTAATAAATTAAATGCATCCAAACATTCTTTATCAAAAACAAATTCCGTATCCTTTGCTAATAAGTTACATAGAGGCTTACAGATTTTGGAAAAATCTTTTATAAATCTTCGATAAAAACCAGCATGCCCTAGAAAACTTCTAACACCTTTTAATTGAAGTTGGAGGGGGTAGTTGTGCAATAACTTCAATTTTTGATTTATCAACTTCAATGTCTTTATTTGAAACAACATGCCCTAAGACAATTCCATGTTTGACCATGAAGTGACTTTTCTCCCAACTTAAAGTTAAATTTGTTTCACAGCATCTTTTCAGGACTGATGTAAGATTTTCTAAACAGTGATCAAAAGAATTTCCAAAAACTGAAAAATCGTCCATGAAAACTTCAACGCATCTTTCAACTAAATATGAAAATATAGAAATCATGCATCTTTGAAAAGTAGCTGGTGCATTACATAATCCAAAAGACATTCTCCTAAAAGCAAAAGTACCAAAAGGACATGTAAAGGTTGTTTTCTCTTGGTCTTTGGGTGCAACAGGGATCTGATTGTAACCAGAAAAACCATCAAGAAAGCAATAATATTCATGACCGGCTAGTCTTTCAAGGATTTGATCAATAAATGGCAAAGGAAAGTGGTCTTTCCTAGTTGCCGCATTAAGTTTTTGCAAATCAATGCACATTCTATAACCAGTTATTGTTCTTGTAGGGACTAATTCATCTTTCTCATTTTTAATAACTGTAATTCCTGACTTTTTAGGAACTACTTGAACAGGACTAACCCATTTACTATCTGATATAGGGTAAATTATACCCGCATCTAAGAGCTTAAGAACTTCTTTTCTTACGGCTTCTTCCATGTGTGGGTTAAGTCTTTTTTGCCTTTCTCTTGAAGGTTTACTACCTTCTTCTAGATATATTTTATGCATGCACATAGATGGACTAATACCTTTTAAATCAGATAGGGACCATCCTAAAGCTTCTCTATGTGTCCATAAAACTTTCAACAAACTATAGCTTCTTGTTCTTCCGTTAAATCGGCTGCTATAATAACAGGCAAAGTCTTACCTTCCCCTAAAAATGCATATTTTAGATGGGGTGGTAATGGCTTTAATTCTTCAACTTTAGGAGATTTAATAGATGGCATAAATTCAGAATTTTCTGCTTTAATTGTTTCTTCTATTTTAGTCTCCTCATTCTTTTCTTTAACATCTTCTATCTCTATTTCTTCAAAAAGAGATTTCAGAATCTCTACTTTATCTTCCTTGATTTCATTACTTACTTGTTTTACTTTTTCAGATTCATCAGAATTATTTTCTGATTCTTTCTCTATGTTTTCTTTATCCTTTATTTTAAGAGCTTCTAACCTCTCTCTCTTTTGTCTTTCTTCCTCTTCTATTTCTCTTTCAATCTCATTAATGTCAATTTTTATAGGAGGGATAGGACTATCATCATAAACTATAAATCTATCTCTCTCATAGTCTTTATCTTTATTATCTTCTTCAAAAGTTTCAGTTGATAACTTTTCAATTTCATCTATTGAAAAACATGCATTTATGTCACTAGGTCTATTCATAGCATCAAAAACAGAGATTTCAACAGTTTCACCTAGGACTGACATTGTGAGTTTGCCATTTTTCACATTAATCATTGTATTGGCAGTAGCCATAAAAGGTCTGCCTAACAATATTGAGACTTCATTATTTGTGAAAATCTTTCTTTCCATCTCTAGAACCACAAAGTCATCTGGAATGATTAGTTTATCAACCTGAACTAAGATGTCTTCCACTATACCCAAAGGATATTTAACTGAACGATCAACTAATTGTAATTGCATAGTAGTGGGTTTTAGTTCTCCTAACCCTAACTGTTTATAGACCGCAAAAGACATCAAATTAATACTTGCTCCTAAATCTAGCATTGCTTTCATCTTTTTAGAGCTTCCGAAGGAAACTTGGATATTAAAGCTACCAGGATCTTTTAACTTAGGGGGTAATTCGGGTTGTAAAACAGAACTTACGTTTTCAGAAACAATAATTTTTTCATTGTTTTCAAACTTGTGTTTCTTAGAGTGAAGATCTTTGAAAAACTTTGCATAAGCTAGAATATTTTTAATAACATTAAGCAAAGGAAGATTAACATTCACTTTGGATAACATATTATAAATTTCCGTAAATTGTTTGTCCATTCGGTTTTTCATAAGTCTTCTTGGGAATGGAATTGGAGGAACATAAGGTGGTGGAGCCACATAAGGTTCCTCTTCTTCTTGATCTACCTCTTTTTCGATTTCTATTGGATTTTCTTTATTTTGAACCTCTTTTTCTTGTTCCTTATTTGGAACTTCTACTTCTACTTCTACTTCTTTATTAATTGATTCATTATTCTCTTTATCACTCTATTTTTCAATTTCCTTTTCAGAATTTTCTACTGTATCAGTCACATTAGAAGAAGGATCAGGATTACTTACCTCTTCACCAATTACCTTACCACTTCGCAAGACAGTGATTGACTTGGCTTGCTCGGTTTGACTAGGGAACTTCCCTTCTTCTCTTTTCTCGGCTTCAGAAGTCATAATGTGCTTCTTTAGATTTTCAATCTCTTCAAGCATATATTTCATCAATGTCTTTTTACTTGCTCCTTTATCTCCATCTTGTTTTGGAACTTCTTCAATTTTCAACTGATTTTGATTTGGAAATTGTGGAGGTTGAGGTGGTTGAGGCTGGAATTGTTGAGGTTGTAAAGGCTTATTTCCTCCCCCAAGAAAAGTTAGGATGATTCCTCCAACCAGGATTATATGTGTTTGAATAGGGATCATTCCTTGGCATTTGAGGGTACATATTCATAGCATTAGCCTGTTCAGAATACATAGCACTTGATGGACAAAAATTAGTAGCATGAGAATATAATCCACATAAAGCACATGCTTCTTGAATTTGCCAATTTTCAAATTGAGCTGGTGTATCTGATTTATCTTGTATTTGATATAGGCTTCTATTTTTACCTCTAGCACTTTTCTGTTGAGAATTAATACTTAACATCTCAAATAATTCTTCTAGTGCTTCTGGTGTCATTCTATTAATAGAACCACCAGCCGCACTATCAACCATAGTTTGTAAGCCTGGCGAAAGACCATGATAAAATTGAAGTACGAACACATGTTGAGCCAAATTATGATCAGGACACATAATGAGCAGATTTTTAAATCTATCCCATGACTCATGGAATGTTTCACATGGTTCATTTTGGAATGACATGATTTGTTTTCTATGTTCAGTAAGAGATGCATGCTTGTAAAATTTACTCATAAACAAATCATATAATTGAGCCCAAGTATAAACACTATTAGGTGTTAAGTTCATAAACCATCGCTTTGCCAACTCTTTTTAGGGAAAATATTTCATTTTAATTTGATCTTCACCAACCTCCTCTAAAGGAAAAGTACTCATCATGTATTCATATTCTCTTAAGCCGCAGATCTTCATGAGGCATTCCATGAAAAGATGGTATTGCATTAAAATAATGACCTTTTAGTTCGAAATTCCTTACAGAGATCGGCAAGACTAAACATGATGTCACAACATTTAATGAAGGTCTACTAAAGTCATTAATAGTTCTTTGATTTACCACTACTTCCATATTTCTTTTTTCTTGTTTATTATTGGGTTAACTGGATTTTCGGATTTCGATTATTATTATTTTCTTCCATTGGAAGATCCTTGATTAAATTGTTCTTGATTATCGGTTGGGAAGCTTGACTTTCAAGACTTCTTGATTTCTTAATATTATTTATATCTTGATTTAGTTCTACCAATTTAGGATTTAAAGATCTACAACCGTGCATAAAAATAATTTAAAGCAATTTAAAAACAACTAACTATTAAAAATAAAATAAAATCTTTTTATTTTTATTTTTTATAAACGAAAATTAAACTAAAAACTAAATTAAATTAAAAACTACGCTACCAACAAACTAACTACGTGAACTAGCTTTGTCCATTAAAAACATCATGATAAATGTTTTATTTTTCTAACCCACCGAGAGACAAGAGATTACGAACATTGCACTTTATTGATAGCAAATTATTAATCTAAATGGGTTTTTATAATTATTCTATTCTTAAACTACTATTTATATTGGTTTAACTAATTAGCGATGATACAGTTATGAAAGATCTTATGGTGGGTGGCAATCTAGATTCCGGTTTCACTTGTATCTACTTTATGTTCAATTCATAATAATTATCATTCAATCTCTTGGGTTCGTTCACTAAAGATAGATATAGTCTGTTGAACTATTGGTTCAGCCTCCATCCCGCAACATTCATCCATTCTATATCCTAAGCA
>CM028381.1:124793106-124828167 GCA_013146195.2 Codonopsis lanceolata | reverse complement strand
CGGTATTGAAACTGATGACATCAAAAGATGAGGCGTATGATCTAGTCTTGCTTTCTTTTTAGAAGTCAAACTCAACTTGAAGACATTAGTGACATAAGATCAACAATGGCAGAATTCCAGAAACAATGGTGTAGAAAGATCTTGTGATGACGCGGGATCGGCCACAATTCTCTTTGCTTGGTATTCTAAACAAAATGGTGTAGTTGAGCGGAAGAAACGGAACGATTGAACTTGCAAGAACAATCTTTGGCGAAGCAAAACTTCAAAAGTACTTACAGGCGGCATCAACTCTGCATATTTTACGAGAGGAAACGGATCACGATAAACAAGTTTCATAACAAAACTCCATATGAAATATGGAGAAAAAACCCCAATAGGATTTCTTAAAATCTTCGGTTGTAAATGTTTTATTCTTCATAATGGAGAGAATATAGAGGAAAAATTTGATCAAAATCAGGCGAAGGAATTTTTAGGGGCATTCAAACATTAAAAGCATTTCGCATTTTCGGTAAAACTCATTTGAAAATTTTAGAATACGTGCGTGTTTCTTTTGATGAATATGACTTGTTAGAGCCTAGAAAGGCTCAGAATGTTGCTAATGATTCTAATAATGATGAGATAGTACAAATACAACATCTACTTCCTCTCATCAAGCGACAGCTGAGGACCCCTCGATGCAGCTAACCACTTCAGGCGGACTTGAACTCTGCCGATCAGGTCAACTCTTACGTTGACCCAAACCCATCTCTTGTTTTACCCCAAACACCTTTCTGAGATCACTCATCCTTCTTGTTCACAGAAAATGAAGGTGTTGAAGAACCCTATCTCTTAAGAACAGTTTTGGTGAATCTCCTTCTCAAACTACTCAGAATTCTTAGGGAAGAAACCCGAAGTGATCTTCCTCCAACCATTATTGAAACAAGAGATCATCCTATTTCTCAAATCATTGGTGATCTCAACACGGAGTTCGAGCGAGAAATAAAGTTCGAGAAGAAACTATTTTGCAATATCTAAACTTCGAACCAAAGAAGATTGATGAAGCTATCAAAGATCATAAGCTGGTTTGAAGTTATGCAGAATAGCCGAACAGTTTGAAAGATGCAAGGTGTGGAGCTTAATTCAAAGGCCGATCGATCATCCGATTATCGGCACCAAATGGGTATTCGAAACAAAAGAGAAGATGGAAAATGGAAATGTCACCGAAACAAAGCTAGGCCCAGTCGTTGCTCAAGGCTACCGACAACGGGGAAGAAGGAATTGACTTCGATGAAACATTTGCTCTGTTGCTAGATTAGAGGCAATCCGACTCTTTCTAGCCTATGCCTCGTTCATGGACTTCAAAGTGTATCAAATGGATGTAAAGTGCCTTTTGAATGGTGATCTTCAAGAAACAGGTATACGTTGAATGCCTCGAGATTTGTCATTCCGGACAAACCGGATCATGTCTACCGACTCAAGAAAGCTCTCTACGGCCTAAAGCAAGCTCCTAGAGCTTGGTATGAAACTCTATCCAAGTTCTTAATAGAACAAGGATTCGTGAGAGGAAGGATAAACACTACCTTATTATTCATCCTCAAGCCTGAAGGTCATTCTCTTCTCGTGCAAATCTATGTGGGCGATATCATCTTTGGATCAACTAACCTAAGCACAGTGCAAAAAGATTCGAGAAGGCGATGAAAAGCAAGTTCGAAATGAGCATGATGGGTGAACTTACCTACTTTCTAGGGCTGCAGATTCAACAGACTTCGAGCGTAATCTTCATCACCAAACCAAATATGCAAAGGAACTAATCAAGAAATTTGGTCTTGATTCAGCTAAAGGATTTGAGACTCTAATGTCTACCGACTGCCATCTTGACAAAAATGAAAAGGGAAAGCAAGAGAACTTGACCAAGTATCGAGGAATCATAGGTTCACTTCTTTACCTTACTTTGCGATGGACGACATTATGTTTGTTGTTTGTGTTTGTGCAAGATTTCAGCAGATCCAAAGGAATCACATTTGCTTGGCTTTGGCAAACGTATCATCAAATATGTTTCAACAACAACAAATCTAGGCATCCGTATTCCAAACACAACAACTTTGATTTAGTTGGATACTCGGATGCAGATTATCTGACCGCAAAGTAAGCGTAAGAAGCACCGATGGGATTGTCAATTCCTTGGAAATAGACTTGTCTCATGGTCTTGCAAGAAACAAGGTTCGGTTGCAAACTCAATCACGCAGAGCGAGAATACATTCTTTGCCCGGCAACAAATTGCTCTCAACTCCTATGGATGAAGTAACAACTAGTGGACTACAACATCAAGGCGCAAATTGTCCAATTATGTGTGACAACACTTCAACAATTTCGGTCTCCAAAAATCGATGATGCACTCGAAGACAAAGCACATTGATATCCGTTATCACTTCCTCAAAGATCATGTGGAGAAAGGTAACATCGATGCGGAATATGTTCCAACCGAGCATCAATTGGCCGACATCCTCACAAAGCCACTGGATGCCTCCAGGTTTGCGTATTTAAGGAGAAATCTTGGTATGATTGATCCTACTGCTTAATTTCAAAGTTTTATTATTTTTCTTTCATACCGGTAGACTTACTTTTAGACTGACCGGAAGACGTAAGTTTCCCTTTAGCGGAAGACTTAAAGGTTAGTATCCTTACTTAGTCTATTTTTATTAAAGAGGTTTCTAAAGCAATAAAGGGGGTCAAGGATAAAATTTGGTACTTAGAAAATATCTTAAGTTCCCGCTTTTGCGCAAATTTTTTTTTAAATAGACCTTGAACCGCCTTTTCCAAAACTTTACAAAACCCCTTTGTTTAAAATATTTCTCTCTCTATTCAAACTCTCTCTATCTGTGCAACTGCTTTCTTCATTCCAAAAATCTTCTTATTTCTTCTTCTCATCAACATCAATGGTACGTTCTTCTCTACTCTACTACTTGAAATTTATCGTTTACTGTTTCGCATTTTATTTTATAACCTAAATTGTTTTGGAATACAAACGGTCACTTTCGAGTTTCTTACAGTAATCGCCATTGTTGTTCTTAAAAACCTAGAAACTAACAATCATTTATATGCTTTCAATGTTTACTCTCTTGAAAAACTTCTGTTATACATTTCTATGGATAGATTACACTAAACATTCTATGGTTTCAAGTTTTCATTTCGAAAATTTCCAATAATCCCAGAAAAACTTGAAATCTCTACTTGTTTAGCTCTTGAGGTGAAAAGCCCTAATTTTTTATTGCATTTCTTTCAGGCAAAAACATCAAAATCAAAGCGTGATAGCAGGAAGAAGCTAGACCCAGAAACTGACATTCCACCAAGTTTGGATGTCAACCTTCTGGGATATCCTACCTTTCCCGCTGCTCATGACGTCATTGTAGCCCTGGACCCTAAACTCTACATACCCGGAATGTGCATCGACCTTCAATCTGTCTGCATAATTGCCGCCGGAGTCAAGGCCTGCGACGACATGAATACATCTGGAATTCTTCCACTCTTCTGCCTCAACGACAAAGATTACAGCATTTTCTTGGCAGAAGAGTTCTACCAAAGGATGGAGCTTATGAACAAGAATGCTCTGCGTGGATGGATTAGAGGCCGTCCTATCTCTATCACCGCCAAGACCATTTCCACCATCATTGGTGTGCACTTCGGTGGTGCTCTTGAGTCGACCATTGCTGAGGCTATTCATGCCTGGGAAGCAATGAGGGGAGTTGATACCCCTAGGGAATCACAAGGGAAGATGCTGAGGAATCTCTTTCCACTGGACGTCTACTGCACAAGCCACCTATTGGACAAGGGGCTACTTTTCAAGAGTGGTGCACATGATATGTTCACAGCTCAACAGCTGAACCTTACATGTGATGTCTTTCTTCAAACCCGTCTCAACTACGGTGCCATCATCTTCAACGAACTAAAGCAGTGGGTGGAAAAAGTGAAGAACAACCCCACCTGCAAACGCCCATTCGTCAGGATGATCAACGCTCTTCTTCAAGATAATGAGGAAGTCAACTCTTCCTTAAAAGAGGATGAGCTTATAGTGGTGGCCAAGGAGAAGCAGCTAACCGCCTCGTTCTTCAACAAATACTCTGAGTATGAGAACAAGCGTAGGCTGCAGAAAGGTCTTCCGCCCGTCTCCATCGACAAGGTTGCCAAGCCGGTACCTATTATTGTCACTCGCTTCAATATGGAAGCTTATGACGCGGCTAGCCAATCTCTCAAAAAGGCTTCTGCTAAATTCAATGAACAAGTTGCCACGATCCTCCATCAAAAAGCCAAAGATCTGGCTGATGAGGCAGAGCAGCTCCTACGGGCCAAACAGAAAGCCAAAGGCAAAAAGACCAGGCCGGAAGAAGAAGTACCAACTGAAGAGGAGCAGGCCAAGTGGATACGGAAAGAGATGAAGGAAGGCCAAAAGGACAAGACTCCAGCCAAAACTATTCCTTCACCTTCCCCAGTCCAACCTTCACCAGCCCAGCCATCCTCTCAAACACAAACAACCTCTTCTTCCCAGCCTTCTTCTAAAACCAAAAGACCACCCTCACCCTCACCTGCACCCACTCCTAAACCAAAACGAAGAAGACTTCGTAAAACCTTTGAAGACCAGCCACCTGCAGACATTCCTGCCTCTACCGATGAAGCAGCTGAGTCTCCTATTCAGCCGCTAAGGAAGAAAAAGAGGTCTGCCGGTACCAAGCCTTCTACCGCCGACCAAACCTCTACCGCCGCCCAACCTTCTACCGACAGCCAACCCTCTCCCAATAGCCAACCATCTACCGCCACTCCAAGCCAAACTATTCCCCCTGAGTCATCTACTCAGAGGAATTCACCACCTCCGGAGGAGTCTATCCCTCAGGAGGAGCCTCACAGATAAGAGGAGCCTACCCGAACCCCAACTCCTCCTCCTCCTTCACCCTTCAACTACTCTCCTAACCCATCTACCTCTACCTCACCTCACCAAACCCAACCCACTTCATCAACAACACCACAACCAACTCAAAACCCTCCTACCAAGCCAATAGACTCTGCCGCTGCCAAGTTTCTCTTTGAGCTTTTCTCAGTGGCATATCTATTCTCTTCTGATCAACCACATCCTCCACCTCTCCTTCATAAACCCAAATCCCTCTTCTATCCTGCCCCATCTTTCTGGTTCTCCACCGAACCTTTACCCGAATCTTCAATTGTCAGTGAAAATTCTGACACTGACATTGAGCTCGATTCCCCACCAACCCCTCCCCCCTTCTAGCTTTTATTGTGCCCGTTGGGACCCACAATTGCCGGTACTCCTCAACAAAATGGTGTAGTTGAACGAAAGAACAGAACACTGATTGAAGCAGCAAGAACAATGCTGGTAGAAGCAAAACTTCCAAAGTACTTCTGGGCAGAAGCTGTCAACTCTGCATGTTTTACCCAGAACAGATCCCTGGTAAACAAGTTTCATAACAAAACTCCATATGAAATATGGAGAGGAAGAGCCCCCAATATAGGATTTCTTAAAATCTTCGGCTGTAAATGTTTTATTCTTCATAATGGAAGAGAATATAGAGGAAAATTTGATGCAAAATCAGAAGAAGGAATTTTTCTGGGGTATTCCAAACATTCAAAAGCTTTTCGCATTTTCAGTAAAACTCATTTGAAAATTTTAGAATCTGTGCATGTTTCTTTTGATGAATATGACTTGTTAGAGCCTAGAAAGGCTCCGAATGTTGCTAATGATTCTGATAATGATGAGACAGGTACAAATACATCATCTACTTCCATTCCTCATCAAACGGCAACTGCGAACCCCTCCTCCCCCTCCACCTCAAACCATCTCTTCCTCTACCAACACCATACCAACCCAAGACTCTTCCTCTTCCGACTCCATCACTCTTGCTCTCCAACAGCCCTTCCGGCCAGTGTCTTCTGAAGCCACTACCTCTGCCGGTATCGCTCATATTCACATTGGCCAGGAAACATCTTCCTCTCAGCCGGCCAATGCTGAAATTTTATCAAGGGTGGACGCCATTTATGAACGGCTAGGTGAACTTACAAGTATTACTACAGCTACCGCCGAAATAGCCACTGCCGCATCCAAAGCCAACGATCGAACTGCAGCTCTTCTACGACAATTTCAAGAAGATGTATGGACTCGTTTTGGACAGATGAGACACGATTTCACAGACGTCAAAATCAATATTGAAGCTCAACGCGACGAATGTGTCCGTATCTGCTCCTCCCTCTTCTACGAGCTATTCCATGCCATCACTCTGCATCTCGGAAATGGCCGCCCTCCTATCCTAGAGCTCAACAACCTAGCTCGTGACTATGCTCACAACATTATGAACGCTCATCGTGATCGTGATCTGGCCATCACGGAGGAGAAGCAAATGAGATCTATCAACCGAATGATGATGGAAGAGAACATTCGTCTTCATGAAGAACTCGACTACCGCTCTCGTTCCACCAGACCTCTCACTGATGCCGATGATGAGTACGTACGAAGAATGGAAGAGCTAGAGAGACAACGTAGTGAGAAAGAAGCTGCAGACAAAGGAAAAGGGAAACGACCTTGGTAAACTATGTATATGTTTTTCCCTTAACCTTTGTATTCATTTTGAAAACTCTGTACACATTAAACATCTTGTTTATAATACAGAAGATTATCTGCTTTTCAAAATTGTCTTATGTTTAAATTCTTGTTCTTTCATTTTCTATATATGCTTAGAATTTAAACACTCAGTTTAAATTTATTTGAACTATTTTTCTTACTAATCTGTGTGCTGCTCTATGATTTCCTTATCTTTGTGTGCACATAGAATAGTCTTTACACTTGAGGTGCTCTTCTGTTTGATAGAGGCATGTCTTCCGTTATTAAATGAATAAATCTCTTAGACATGCTATTATCTATCACATAGTTGGTTATAGCCCTCATTTGTAGTAATGATGACCAGATATAAATAGGAGGAGATTAATGATTCTTATTTGTATTAGATTTATATCTGCTCATACATTACACTAGTTTTATACTTCAGTGGCTAATCGGGCTGCGTATCGGTTAGCGTGGCAACTATCTATAGAACATTGCCAAGTATAGTTTTTATAGGACTTCACAGGTTCAGCGGAAGACATATTCAAAGCTTCACCGAAAGACCTGCTCCAGCTCACAATCGGCAGACCTTGTATACACCTGGTCAATCATGACGTGTCCTGTCCAGCAAAGATTAACGGATCAATTTAAATTTATCCTTATTAGTTTGAATTTAAATTGAGACATTCCCTGACACCTCAATCCCGCCGAAAGCAGCTTTCCGAAAAGCAGGAAGACTTTTGCAACCGAATGTGAAAGCATGAAAGCGCATCGTCATCTACCGTCAACAACTCTCAGATCTGACACCCAGATCGCCCAACTTCCAGAAGATCTCAGAAATCATTCCCTGCTCTAGATATCTGTAAAGACGAATTTCTTGACAGATAGCCCCATGCATTTAATGCATTCAACCTAATAGAGCTGTTAAAGTCTTCGTCTTCTCCAACGGCTCTCAAGAATGCTCCTGCTATAAATACTGCCATTAAAGACTAAAGAAACAGTGAGAGATCGATCGAACACTTGAAGAATTGCTCTGAAATTCTACAACTCTCAATCTTAATACTCTGTGCATTCAAGAGATCCTCAACAGATCTAGAAGTCCTTGTCAACAACAAGAAGCTGTTCATCAACACTTATTGCTTTACTTCTTGTTGTTTTCATTCTAAAGCTATTCTTCTGCACGAATTGAATATCTTGTTTACACAGATATTTAATTCCTTAGACCCCAAACACAAGTCAATATTTTGTACACGATCCATCAGGAATATTCTTTGTAATAGATCAAGTGGAAAACATAATGCACTATTTATATCCAAGGTTGACTGCCTTGGTGGTGGACGTAGCACTCTTTATAGTGTGAACCATCCCAAAATACTTGTGTTATTCCTTTACTGTTTGTCTTCCGTTTGAACTATTTATTACTTTCGTTATCTTTATCCTTTAAACAGCAGAACTTAAGTATCCTGTTAAGGTCTACCGGTAGTCCTTATCGGCAGACTTGAAACAACTACTTTGAAAGTCTTCCGCTACTTCAATCTTTTCAATAGATTGTAAGTACCTTTCAAAGAACTTACTCAAAAGTTTTTAAGTGTACAATAAGCTATTCAACCCCCCCCCCTTCTAGCTTATTATTGTGCCCGTTGGGACCCACATCTTCCTTCTCAACAAAACCCAAAACCCAAAACCCAAATGTTTGTTCCTTATGCTCCTTCATCGTCATCATCAAAGGTACTAATACCCTTCCTTCGCAAGCACATTGTCTCTCCCCTTTCATTTATGTAATTTCACCCGTGCACATTCTTACTCTACACTCTCGAAACCTTAGTTCATAAAATCACAATAGCATTTCAATGAGATAATTTCAACCAATTACACCGCTCGTCTCTCTCGGAAGTACAATCCCACCATGTCGAACCAATTCATTTTTAGCTTTCGCATAAAACCCACTTTAGCAATTAGGTTCTTTGACTGGTCTGAACAGTTTTTAGGGTCTAATCACACGATTGATTCCTTTTGTGGACTTATTCATATGTTGCTAAGTAAGAGAATGTTTGGCTAAACGGGTTTTCGAGAAAATGGTTGGGGAATTTGATTGTTTTTGTGCATTTTATGGTGGGTTAGTGAGTTATGGTTAAAACCTTTGGTTACCTGAGGAAGCAGATTTAGGGGGATTACAGTGGAAGATGGAGAGACAATCGGTGTAAAGGAAAATGGGGGCAAGAATAGTAACAAAGAGCAAACCCAATAATATGGATGTATTCGAAGTCAAGACCACTGCTGGTGGAAGGTGTCGAGTGTACTAATGGAAATATGAAGGATGTCAAGGGTCCATCTGATAAAGTCTAGTCTGGTAGATCGCATGACTATATGTGATGTATGTATGACATCACATGATAGAATCTTTCAGTTAGGCTGTTAGATATATCTCTATATATATATCCTCCTTCATGTATTATGTACTGTAATTAACAGAAATGAAAGAGAAATGCAGAGCTACTCAGTTTTAATAACTCTCATATACATTACAAATTGTTTTATGGTATCATAGCAATCAAAATTAGCTTCTGCATCATACTCAAATACTGATCTAAGCAATAACAATGGCAACAAGTTGAAATCCAGAAGTTCAGCAACAAACTGGAGCTACGCAGCAAAGATCAACAAAAGTCCATGAAGAAATTGATGAATACGCATCAATAGAGGTACAACTTGTTCTTCCAATATGACACCCTTTGTATTTGCATCCCAATGATCACCCAGGGATGAGTTTTATCACCCAAATTCTGAACAATTCCAATTACAGTCAGTGGAAGAGGGCAATGATTATTGTTCTGTCTTCAAAGCTAAAATTAGGAATTATCACTGGAACAAACAAGAAACCTAGTTTACAATCGAAGTATGTTACTCACTGGCAACAATGTAATGACATGGTTACATCCTGGATTCTAAATGCCATTTCACCTGAAATTAGTGCTAGTCTTGTTTATTTTAAAACTGCTAAGGAGATTTGGGATGATTTGGAGTGTCGATTTACTCAAGGAAATGCATCACAAATATTTAAAATTAAGAAGGAATTAAAAAATCTACAACAAGGAACTATGTCTATCACTCCATACTTCACAAAATTTCACTCAGTCTGGGATGGTTTTGAGGAAGCCTGTAACATTCCAAAATGTGTTTTTGTTCATGTACTTGTGGTAGTATTAAGAGAATGGAGGATTACAGTCAATTACAAAGAGTGACTCAATTCTTAATTGGACTAAGTGATTCCTACTCTGGGATTCATAATACCATACTTGCTATGTCTCCTTTGCCAAATTTAAGCACTACTATGTCCCTGTTAATGCAAGATGAAAAAATAAAGGAATGTGCAGTGCAGCAAGTCTTTAGTCCTTTGAATATTGATTCCAATGTCACAACAACTTTGTTTGCTAAAAACTCTTCTCATCCACCCAAAGGTCATGTCATTTCTGGTAATTCAAAACCTTACAACAAGTCTGGAACCAAAATTTCTTCTAAAAATCATATGCATTGTGAGAATTGTGGTGGAACTGGTCACCTTAAGGATACTTGTTTCTTCATACACGGCTTTCCTGAATGGCATAAACTTTATGGAGTTACACCAGATGTTGCAAAAATGCCTAAAATTTTGAAGATCAATGGTGGAAATGTAGCACGTGTCAATACTACAGTACAGGCTGCTTCTGCTTCTGTTGAAAACAAAGATGGCTCAGTGTCCATGTCCCAAGAATCCTATCACAAGTTGCTAAGTATGATCAATCAGAACAATCAGAATTGCTCCTCTCCTTCAGGTAGCTCTACTGCTCAGGTTGCTGGTAAGATTCATCAAACTTCAAGTGTTTACAGTTCAACTCAATCAAATTCTGTTGCATCCCACACTTATGAATGGATCATAGACTCAGGAGCCTCTGATCATATAGTTTCTTCCCTTGATATGCTTGATAATGCTGTTCCCTTCTCCTCTATCATATATTTACCAAATGGTTTGACCATTGCCATTACTCACACTGGCACAATCTGTCTTCCGAATGGTTTACATCTTTTAAATGTCATGTGTGCTCCTAAGTTCTCTTGCAATTTGTTATCTATAAGCAAACTTTTATCCCATAATGATTGTTGTTTAATCTTCTTTCCTTCCTATTGTCTCTTCCAGGACTTAGCCTGCAAGAGCTTGAAGGGGATTGGTAAATTGCAGAAGGGGATGTACAAACTGGATTTGTTTGGCAAAAAATTCTCTGTGGATAGGCATGTTTCCCATACTCCTGTGGCATCTACTGTATTTACTGATTCTGCCACTTTATGGCATCATAGATTAGGGCATGTTCCTATGACTCTTTTGAAACATTACCTTATTTCATGTAATAAGAACAGCTTTCCTACAGTGTGTGATGTTTGTCATCAATCCAAACAATGCAGAATTTCATTCCCTTTAAGTAGTTCTAATGCAATTGGTCTTGTTGGTCCTAAAGGGCACAATAATAAGCTAGAAGGAGGGGGGGTTGAATAGCTTATTAGACACTTAAAACTTTCTCAAGTATGTTCCTAAAACAAGCACTTGCAATCTATCAAAGAGATTGAAGTAGCGGAAGTCTTATAAGGAAGACAGTTCAAGTCTGCTGTTTTAAAGATAAGTAAAGGAAATAATTAAGAAACAGTTTGAGGGAATAATCAACAGCAAAGGAAGAACACAAGTATTTGAGATGGTTCACACTGTGAAGAGCGCTACGTCCACTACCAAAGCAGTCAACCTTGGATTTAAAATGTGCACTATGTTTTCCACTAGTTCTATTACAAGGAATATATCTAATGGATCGTGTACAAAATATTTGACTTGTGTTTGGGGGTTTGGGAATTGAATATCTAGATAAACAAGATATTCAATTCGTGCAGAAGAATAGTTTAAGGAAGACAACAATAAGAAGCTTAAAAATAAATGTTGAGGCAAATCTTCTTGATTGTTGTTGAGGGCTTCTTGATTAGTTTATGATCTCTTGAATGCACTGGGTATAAAGACTTGGAGTTGTAGAATTTCAGAGCATTTCAGGACGGACAGTGTTGTTTTTTTTTAGTCTTTAATGACAGTATTTATAGCAAGAACATTCTAGAGATCCGTTGGAGAAGACGAAGAGTAACAGCTCTATTAGGTTGAATGCATTAAATGCATGGAGCTGTCTTGTAGAATTCATCCTCACTGATACTGAGCAGGGAGTGGTGCAGAGTTGTTCGCAGGAGTTGGTAGCCGAATAATCAGAATTTCAGACCTGCAAGTGTAGTCTGTTCACCTGCTTTGTCACTGTTCAACGGGTGAAAGTCTTCTAGATTTTCGGAAAGCTGTTTAAGAGTGTCTGAGAAGTTTGGGGATGTTTGAATTCAAATTCGAATTGATAAAGGGCAAATTTGAATTAATCCACTAAGGTTTGGTAGGCTGGACACGTCATGCTTTGAACACCTGCAGACAGGGTCTGCCACTGGAGCAATGCTGAAGTCTTCCGTCGAACCTATGAAGCCTATAAATAAACTATCCTATAGCAAGGTTCTATACATAGTTGCCACGCTAATTGATACGCATCCCAATTAGCCACTAATGTATAAAACAAATGTAATGTATGAACAGATGTAAATCAAAATACAATTGAGAAACAACAGCTCCCTTTGATCTCATTCATTGTGATGTATGGGGTCCCTATACTCATCACACTTATAATGGTTTTCACTCTTTCCTTACAATTGTTGATGATTTCTCTAGAACCACATGGACATATCTTCTTTCTTCAAAATCTCAAGTTCTTTTCTTCCTTTCTTCCTTCCTTAAACTTGTTAATAATCAGTTTCATACCTCTGTCAAAGTCATAAAGTCTGATAACGGTTCTGAATTCTTTAACAAAACCACTTTTGCCTTTCTTACTAATCTGGGAATTGAACAACACAGTTCTTATGTGGAAACACCCCAGTAGAATGGAAGGGTGGAGAAAAAACACCGACATCTTCTCAATGTGGCCAGGGCTTTGAGATTTCAGGCTCATCTCCTTATTAAATTTTGGGGGAAATGCGTTCTTACTGCCACATACTTAATTAACAAAACTCCTACTCCTCTTCTCTCCTTTAAGACACCCTATCCAACTTCTCTTAAACCAGTCTCCCTTCTACAATCATTTAAATTTTTTTGGCTGTTTATGTTTTGCTTCCACTTTAAAATCTAAAAGAGACAAGTTCTCTTCAAAATCCTCAAAGTGTGTTTTTCTTGGCTACCCCTATGGCAAAAAGGCTTATAAGGTTTATGATTTGTCCACACATAAAATTTTTATTCCAGAGATGTTTATTTTTATGAGGATCATTTTCCTTATGCTTCTCCTCCTTATCACACAAATGATTCAGCCATTCCCATGCTTACTTATATTCTTATGTGTGCCCATTCTCCTCTTCCATCTACCATCCCCACTCCTTCACCTACTCCTCCTTTAGATCCTACCTCTCCTACAACCTCTTCCACACCAACATCACCTTCATCACCTCCAACCTCTCCTACCACATTCACAACTTCTTATTCCGGACCTGTTGTTTGCAGATTGCTAAAGTCTCTCTATGGGCTAAAGCAAGCCCCTAGACAATGGTACAACATGTATGCTTCAGCCCTTCTCTCCTTTGGCTTTACTGAATCCAGGAGTGATCACACTCTCTTTACTCTTTCTAAATCTGGTACATTCACAGCTATCCTAGTCTATGTTGATTGTTGATGACATCCTTGTTACTGGTTCTGATGTCCACATGATTACTTAAGTTAAAGCTCATCTTTCCAGCCATTTCAATATTAAGGATCTTGGTCCTCTCAAGTTATTTTTGGGAATTGAAATTGCTAGGTCTCCTAAGGGCATTTATATATATCAAAGAAAATACACACTGGATATTGTGTCTGATGTTGGCTACATGACAGCTAAGGTCTCAAAAGTTCCTATAAAGCAGCATCATACACTGGCTGCTGATAAGGGGGATTTTCTTTGCAATCCTGCCTCCTATAGAAGACTTGTTAGCAGACTGGTTTACTTGTTTATCACTAGGCCTAATATAACATATTATGTTCACATCCTTAGTCAATTCTTGTCATGTCCAAGGGTTCCACGCTGGGAGGCTGCTTTGAAGTTGGTTAGGTATCTCAAAGGCACATTGAGGCAAGGTCTGCTGCACTCTTCTTCCAGTCCTTTGACTCTACAGGCTTATTGCGATGCTGATTGGGCTTCCTTCCTATGACTAGAAGGTCTCTTTCTGCCTATTGTGTTCTTTTGGGGAATTCCTTTATTTCCTGGAAAGCTAAACGACAAGGCATTGTCTCCAGATCCTCTTGTGAAGCAGAATACAGGAGCATGGCAAATGCTTCATGTGATATTGTTTGGTTACTCTCTTTGCTTAAGAACTTTGGTGTAGATTCTCTCACTCGTGTCTCTCTTTACTATGATAACCAGGCAGCCCTCAACCTAGCCTCTAATCCAGTTTTCCATGAGCGGACTAAGCACATAGAAATTGATTGCCATCTTTTACGAGATAAGATTGTTGATGGTCTCATTTCTACTTATCATGTTGCTTCCAATTTTCAGCTAGTCGATCTGTTCACTAAGGCCTTATCCCATCCTTTACTGATCTCTCTTTTGGACAAGATTAGTGTGTTTAACTTGTTTACCACATTCAGCTTGAGGGGGGACTAATATGGATGTGTCCGAAGTCAAAACAACTGCTGGTACAATAAAGGGTGTCAAGTGTACTAATGGAAAGATGAAGGATGTCAAGGGTCCATGTGATAAAGTCTAGTCTAGTAGATCGCATGACTCTATGTGATATATGTATGACATCACATGATAGAATCTTTCAGTGAAGCTGTTAATTAGATATATCTCTGTATATATCCTCTTTCATGTATTATGTACTGTAATTAACAGAAATGAAAGAGAAATGCAGAGCTACTTAGTTTCAATAACTCTCATATACATTACAAATTGTTTTACCCAACACATGGGTTTGAATCTTCATCTTCATTTTTCAGAGCTTGACCATTGAGCCTTCACCTAAACAGGCTTCATCTTTGCCCGTCACTGATGCAGAGCGAGTTCAGTTTCTTCTAGAAATTGAGATAGATGGAGGACCTGATGTCCCAAAGATGGAGGTCGAGAGTGTTGGTGTTGGTGGAGGAGTGTCTGCGGTGGGGAATGGCGATCTAGGAAACTAGCCATTGCCGAAGAATTCGAGTACAACGGCGTTCTTGGGGATTGTGAGACGTTAGGTGCCTATCGATTTGAACCAACCTCCACCCTGGTGGATGTGAAGATGATGACGAGCTTGTGCATTTCTAATAAAGCCAAATTTGAATCAAAATCTAACTTGAGGTTGAAGATGATTCCTTTTTAATCCGCACATTAACTTCCTGTATTTTGGATATTTTGAAAAGTAAGCCTAATTAAATTTTTAAGTAAGGGTATTTTTGATAATTGAAATAATATTGGACGGAAAGTGTAATGGTAACGGTGGAAGGGGGGAAATTGATCAAAAAACAAGTTGAGGGACCATATTAATATGTTTTAAACCCCGAGGACCAACGAATTATTTTTCAACATGTCAGGACCAAAATATTATTTTATTTTTATATATAATTAAAGAATTCAAAGAATAAGTATAATTTTTAAGTCAATTGATGAGCTCGACCCAAATTCTGGTCACGAGCTAAGTACATGTGCCTCCACGTGATAAACACGTGGATGTCAGAGACCAAGAAAAGGGTCACCCGAGCAGGATAACCTGGGGAGAACATCCTGCATATCTACGAGCAAGAATCCTCTTTCCAATCTGATCGAGCAGGGGAGCAAGGCTGCTCGAATAAGCCAGATATCCATTTCAAGGCTTAACTGTCAGATAGCTCTGGAGTCCGAGTTTAAGCCGTAACCCGGCAGTTACGCGGTCAACCCGCATTTATGGTCATAAAGGCCTAAATTCTCTCCATAATAATGACTCAGTCCGGATTTCACCCCCAGAAGGGCTATATATATACCTTACAATGTTTTATTTAAAAGGTACGTTCATTTTACACACCGAAACTCTGTCAATTTGCTTTCCACAAGCTAAAGACTTACTCTCACGCTTGAAGGGTTTCGCGAGGCCCTGCCTTGCATTCCTTCTAAGGTCTTATTCTTTTGATATGGTTTTCACATGATTCAATATTTACATAAGCTCAGATATCCTAAACACTACATGGAACTACCTAAGACCAAATTATATAGCATCATAAACATTAAATAATGTCGAACAAGATATATGAGAGGGGACACGTAAGATCGAAACACTTTTGTGATCTAATAAATAGTTGAATGTTTAGACAGTTTACTAGTAGTATTGATCTAAAACTAATTTTAACCTTCAAACCAACTAATCAAGAAAATTCAAACATATCGAATTAGCATCTAATGAAATTCGAAGCTAATAAAATATTATCATAATTAAAAAAATTTCTAAAATTTATTAGTTGAATCTTTATTATTGTATATTTTTATCTCACCTTCCATCTTATTTTCTATGTTACTTCCTCCGTCCCAAAATTATCGTCTGGTTTTATTTGGTGCACGGTTTAAAAAAAACATTTGACTGAATTATTAATATTAGTTTGATGTGTATTTTACTTTAAAGTTATGTGTATGTGGTTCATAATTAAAGTATGATAAAAAAGTAAGGATAACGTGGTAAAAATATTGTCCTAACAAGGATAATTTTAAACAAGACAATTATTTTGGAACAAACAAAAAATAAAAGAAGGACAATAATTTTGGGACGAAGAGAATACTAAATAATTGTCTTGTTTAATGTAACATGCATTAGTTTCTAAGTTTTTATCAGTAAAAAAATCAATTGACTCTATCATAAATATATGTATAATATATAGTTTATTGTAAAGTGCATGTGCATTTACTCATATTTAAAAGTAAGGGTAAATAGTAAAATATATTTTTCAAAAAATAAATTTAGAAAGCACACTTTTTTTTTAAAGGGACGTAAAATGAAAGTAGACAATAATGGTTGTGGACAGATCTCCCATTCCTACCCCTCCACTCTTTGGTTGTCCGTTTGTCATTATTGGCTTGGAATTCCACTGAACAAAATTAATGAAAAAACTTGGGTTAATTGCCAAAAAAAAAATAAAATCATGACCTATTTTAGTTTTTTGGTTTTGAATCATCTGTTGTTTTTTTTTCTTTTGCATAAAAAACCTCAACCTAAGTTTTTTTTTTCAAATAAAACCTTCCGTCCAAAACTTGTTACTTTTTTGACGGGAGGGTGACTAGACATCCGACATGGCCGCCAACGTGCACTGGGCGGGAGTCTTCACGTCCACGTTAGTTTCCCGTCAATTTTTTTTTTTAACTTTGTTTTATTTTGAAATTTCAAAATCACCCATTTTTTATCAGATTTTTTTTTCAAATTTGATTGCAATACAAATCCTGAACAATTTTTAAAACTTCATAATGAACCTTGGCAATTTGAATATCTATATACTAATTCATCCAATAATTGAAAATATGTTATAAGTATACTACTTGTGCTTAAATATTTTTTGTAATTATGATAAACTTTGGTGATATTAATATATATCTTAATTATTAGACATTTTAAACCAGACTCTTTAGAACAGAGAAGTGATATAATGACAAAAAATAGCATCTGCATAGCAGGACTAACAAATCAATACCAATATACAATGAAATGCTTTAAAATAAATCAATATCCAAACGAATGACTTTGTAAACCCTTCATTAGATATAGATAGGTATCATGTTGACAGGCCAAAAGTATCATTTCAAATGTAATGACTGCAAAACAAATAAAATGCACTAAGATAATTCATATAATTATACACCAACAATAAGCAATAAATTAAGAAAGTAGACTAACAAAAAATTGATTTTAGTCATCAAGGTCAATTTGTTCTACAGGCTTGAATATACAACTCCCAGGTGTTGAACACCTTACATTCAGCAATATGAAAGAACTCCTAGGTGTTGAGAATTGGAGCAGGTGGTGGTGGTGTAAAAACATTCCTCATGGAACAAGCTGAAGATGAGTTTATAAATATATATCATATCAGATTATATTACAGTAAGTTTAAGATGAGTTTTTCAACTCTCATTTTACTTGCCAGCATAATTGCATGTACAAAAAGCAGTTGTGTACACCCAAGACTTGTAATATCCACACACACACACACACACACACACACACACACATATATATATATATATATATGGAACTTGGGCATCTTCGTGCCACAAAAATGTGTATGGTTTTCTTTGACTGACAGTACTGTATTTACCATTAAAGGTTTGACATGCTTTTATAAATCTTGGCCTCTGCCAAATAGGTTTCGAAGTGTTAGGTTATTTTTGTCTTAAAAAAAATAAAGGGGAGATTGGCCAGATGGCTAACATCCGTCATCTTTTTTGATCAACTACTAAATTAAGTTATATCGAACAACACCCTTATTAAATAAACGTCTCTAAACCATTCGATTAATACAAAATTGGAACATTTGACTTTAAATTAATAAAATCAATATATCATTCCTTCGTTTTAAAGAGTCCGGTTTAAAATGTCTAATAATGAAGAGATATATTAATATCACCAAAGTTGATCAAAATTACAAAAAATATTTAAGCACAAGGTTCATTATATTCAAACTGTAAAGGTTCATTATGAAGTTTTAAAAATTGTACGAGGTTTGTATTGAAATCAAATTTGAAAAAAACATAATAAAAAATGGGTGGTTTTGAAATTTCAAAATAGGATGAGGTTTAAAATAAAATTATTTTTTGGCGGGAAACTGATGTAGATGTGAAGACTCCCACCCAGTCCAGCTAAGCGGTCACGTTGGACGTCCAGTCACCTTTTGTCACAAAACTAACGAGTTCTGGACGAAAAGTTTTATTTGGAAAAAAAAACTTAGGTTAAGGTTTTTCATGTAAAAAAAAACAACAACACATGATTTAAAATGAAAAAACTAAAATTGGTTAGAGTTTTTTTTGCAATAAACCCAAAAAATTTATTCGTTATCTATTGATTTGCCATCCAACATGAACTGGCAATACTCAATACTCAATGGACTGATGGAGACAAATATAATTGATTTATAAAACAGAAAATTATCCAATTAATCATCGTATTATTCATAGATAATTGATTTGACCAATCATATTATAATATCTAAAATACGATCAATGTACTCAGTAATTTGATGCGATGTACACATTGCCGACAACACCATATCTAATTTTGTATCAAACATATTGACGTGGATTAACGGATTGATTCTACGAAAGATATTTTTATTTTCCAATTAATATTAAATTAAAGGAAAAATGTTTGATAAAGAAAGGGGTTCATTTGAAACGAAGGTATCATATATTTTAAGCATTTCAGTTGATACTTCCTTTTATGTGCCTTTTTTTTTTTCCTCCTAAGGGGTATGGGAAGGGATCGAACCTAATACCTCACACTTTGTGAAGCCCCGTGTCTACCACTGAGCCACCCCATCACGGACCCTTTTATGTGCATATTCTCATGATTGTTTAGTCAAGTATATTTCTCTTTACTCATTAGTATTGCTCTATCCGTTTATGGAAAAGATTCATGAATAATTATTTTTTGTTGTTTGTTTCAAAAAAGTGATCTTTATAACCTTTTCATTTTTGAAAATTCCTTTATCATGGTAACCTTGATTTGATTATCGGTTTAATTCTCACGTGAATATCTTTGAAAATTACACATTATTTTTATATTCTCATACTCTCTATTTTGGAATGTCCAAATTAAGGTCCCTAATAACCTTTTTACAATAAATGTTCTATCATTCTTTTCAATATATTGTAAACCTTCATTTATTAATACCAACATAACATATCCTAAAAACTGACTTATTTAGAATATTAATGCTCAATTAACGCTAATCCTAACTACTTTCATCCAAAAACCAAATTATTTTTGAAGAGAAGTATATGGATATTATGGTCTTAATATATATTACAACACATCATTAATTGCATTTTTAATCTTTGTACTTTGTTAACGAGAAACATTTATACGGGACGGATAAACTATTTATAATAAAACCAATAACGTTAATTTGTAGATCGAGTCAAATATGACAACTTTTATAAATGCATGAGTATTTTTTATTCACTTATATTTTCTTTTATTTATAAATATATGGTATAAAGAGAAGGGCTCATGTTAATTCGTAAGATGGAGTTCCACTATCTCACAGCTCAACCCATTAATACACAAGTCAGGTATGAAAGATCCGTCTTACTAAAAATATATGTGATACTGTTTTATCTAAATTTTTCCCATGTATAAAATCAAGGATTAAATAATTATTTGGTCCCTGAACTATCCACAAACTATGCCTTTGGTCCTATATTTTTTTAAATGTGTTTGGTTCTTAAAGTTGGTTTTTACTAAGAGATTACCCCCTCACGGGGTTACCGTCAGTTTTGCCGTCAAATTTTTTATGAAATTCTAAATTTACCCCTTAGTAATGTTAGTGGTTCAAAATAAAAAATAAAATAAAAAAGATAAAAGGGGAGTCTCTCCACAAACCCACGATTTACGTTCTACACCTTCCTTCCTCATTCTCTCCCAAGCTCTCGCCGTCTACAGCCCCTGCTCAGGCCATCTCCATCTCCAGCCACCTTCTGTTCTGGCCATCTCCATCTCCGATCACGACTCCGATCAGTACAAAGAAGAAGAAGAAGACGAATACTACGATGATGCTGAAGAACTCAAACCTACTCCGGCCAAATTTGTGAAATCCACCAAACTTGATGTGGACGACGACGGCGATGATGATGAATTGAGAAGCGATGGATTTTGGATTTTGGATTTTGAAAGTGGGTTCCAAAATTCGAGCTAGGGTTTTATGGATTTTGGATTTTGAAAGTGGTTCCAAATTTCGAGCTAGGGTTTTAACTGATTTGCAATTGAAAATGGATTTTGAAAGTGGATTTTGTTGATGGTTTCTAATAAAGAGTGCAAACCTTTATGCTGGTGATATTCGTGAAGTTGGAGACATATTCCATTAACGAGAAATAGTTCGGTTTCGGTTCCTTTGATTTCGGGCGTTTCAGTGGTGATCAGAGTGGCATTTATTTCAATGTGGGTGTACTAGAGAAAATGGATGTTTAACGAGGGGAAAAATTGAGAAGGAAGAAAAGTTGGAAAAAGAGAAAGAGAAGGAGGAGAGTGAAGAAGGAGAAAAGGATAACATATTTAGTTGGATAGCTGGGACCAAATTTAGGGCTTTCTTTTTCATTAGTGGGAAGGTCACTGCGAGAAGGGTCAGAAGCTGGAGGTGAAAGTTTTGTCTGCCAAACACGGCGGTGGCTCCACGGGACACAATTCTGCACCAGTTCCTTCACCTGTGTATTTTGCTCCGGTTCCCTCTCCCACCGGTGCTGGTTATGGTCTGGTCGTTGGATTTTCTAGCGTTGCATTAGTTTTTGGTAGCTTTATTGGGTTGATTATGGTTTAGATAATGTTGGTGTGCGATACTTATCCTCTAGAGAGTTGTTTTGGAGAAGGGGTATGAGTGTGATACTTTCGCTTTGGTTTTGGATGAGTTTTTTTAATTTTTTTCTTTTGGTAGCTTTTTTGGGTTGGATTTTGTACGTTGTGGATTGGTAGTAACTGGCAAGTTTTTAATGTAATTAGGGAATATGTTTTGTTAGCGTGCTTTAATTAGTTAAATATAGTTTTTCAGGAATTGTTTTGGTTAAAATTTTTTTTAGTGTTTCATAAGATGCCCAAAGACGTAAGGACAAATTTGAGATTTTTTTAAAAAAAATTAATGGTAAAATTAACGGCAACCCCGTGAGGGGGAATCTCTTAACTAAAATCGAGTTTAAGAACCAAACACATTTAAAAATAATAATGAGATCAAATATATATTTTATGTATAGTTCATGTACCAAATAATTATTTAATCCTAAAATCAACTGTGTTCTTTTAACCATTTGTTTAGGAAATAAAAAGGATCCCACCACGACCTCACGTATCCCGTAAAGAGTAGCATCATATAATACAACTTTGAATAATTGGCCAATTATTTCAAGGGTCAATTATTTCTCCAATCTGGAAAAATATTGCTTATCACATGGACGTAGGTTGAATAGGAAAGTCGATTTTGGTAACGTAGTTTTTAAGGAAATATAGTATTTTGACGAATATTTATATTTTGTCTTTATATTATTTTTTGAATAAAATTGTTAGTATATTTTTAACAAAATTGATTTTAGTTGCCTCCCCTAAAGTTTTTAAATATTGGAAGATCTTTAATGATTGTTGATGTTAAAAATGAATGATTTTTTGATTTTTTAAATTATAAGGGGGTCATTTTCTTTTAAGGATTAATAAAAAAGATACTATTTTATAAACAAAAAAAATGAATGAATGAATGAATGAAATATAAAACTACAAATAAGAAGAAAAGATATATTGTTTGAATAAAATATAAGAGAAAAATATTTAAATTAATTAATATATACATTTTTTCTTAATGAATCATATAATAAAAATGTAATAATAACAGTAAAACATAATATGTTCAAAATAAATCTAATCGGTTAATTTTTTTTGAGAAAGTTAATTCATTAAATCTAGTTTTCAATACTCATCCATTGAATGCAATTTAATTTGTAAAGAGAATTGACTAAAATTATAACTTATGTTTATATTAACGTATTTCAAAATCAGTTATAATTGGGAATTATAAAGATAAAATTATTAAAAAATAATTAATTCAACCTATACTAGCCACCATAAAAATTGTGATGTGTTAATTTTTTTCTTTGAACAATACTCTTACTTATAAGATTTTTAAAAAAATATAATTTAATGATTTATGTCTTGTGTGTCAAGTTTATCTATCCCCTAACACTTTCAATTTTATTTCTTTTACTTTGATAGTAATGTGATTCAGAATGCTCTTTACTTTTTAACAGATCTGTTGAATCATTTCAATCACAAACTGTTGTTTGTTGCTATTAATCATCATCAACAATCTTAACTATTTTGTCAAAACTTAGACGTTCTTATATTTTGAAAACAATTTTACCCATTTGAAGATCAATCAAACTTATTGATTATACAGAAGTGTATCCTTCTATCAATTGATATAGAATCTAAACTATTATATAGATCTTTCAATTTGGTATTAAAGCTAAACCAAAACAAGATTATTATATTCAGCAAGTTTCATAATTGTTATAGGTTTGAGACTTGACCTTTCATTCGGTATCAAAGTTGGTATCAAAGTTGTTATTCGGTATCAAAGTTCATTACTAGAAACTTGGTAAATAGGACGAAATATTTAGCGACATAATATTATGTCCCTAGTCAGCGACGGAATGTCGTCACTATTTATATTAATTTATGTTATATTTAAACAAATCTCAATGTAGAGTTGATGAGATGGTAATATGATTGGATTGTGACACGAGATTGAATCACGAGACTGAACCACGAGAATGAAATAGAACCGTGAAACCTAAATTGTGACACATAAGTCGTATTGTTATTGTTGTGTTGAATTCAATTCAAACTCTGAACGATTCAGTTCGATTTGATATTTTACAGACTGATGGTATGCGCATATGGTTTAATTAGCTCGTATTTTGTCTTAAACTGAGCTGAGCCGAACTATTGATTACCATTAGCACATTTATGTACACAATATAAACCATCAATTCAAGGCAACTAAGTGAGTCCTCAAAATCGTTATTGTTGGTTCATATTGACAATTCGACCCATAACAAAAAAATACAAATAATAATCTTGTGTGCTGGCATATCTTGATATGTGTTGGAATATGCCTGCTGAAGCATGATTTATTCATTTACATATTCCGAACACCTTGATTTGCTTATCCTCAGTAGTGCATGTTCTAACAAGTGACTAAAAGGGCTGCGTACCGATTAATGTGACAACTTGTTGGACATTGCATAGGCCTTAGACTAGGAGAGTCTAAGTCTCAGTCCTACTCTTACATGATGACCTCAGCAGACCAGTTATTTCAGTACACTAGCACCAGCAAACTTGCTACATGATGATAGCTTCTTCGAAGATATCAAACCAGTAGATATGTTACAGATTGATGGTTCCTTCCCCAAGTATATCAACCAGCAGACCTTTCTACTGGGAGATAATATCATTAAATGAATATCAAACCAGCAGACCTTCAAGCTTCTTAGGCTACACGTGCGAACTAAAGTGGAATCATTGCAGATGTTCCGAAACGACAAACTCAAGCTTCTCCAAAAGTCAACTTGCGGAAATGTCTTGACAACTCTCAAACCTGCAAGATCTAGTTAGATTTTATTCAACAGAAATTCCCCTCTACATTTGGTTTTCAAGTTCAAATGTATCAACTTTATTGGAAAACCAAATGTCAGTGTACTATTCCGTCAGACGTGCACAACAATGACACATCAACTTAGTCTGACTACTGGACAACCTTTTCAGAGAGATATCTTATAGAATATCTTTATCCTACAGTCCATAAGATTTTCTCTTATCCAACAATCACTCCAATGGCTAAAGATCATTCGAAGATAGTCTCAACGGATCTATAGTTTTCTATCTATAAAATAAACCTCTTATCTCTTATAAAAAAAGATTGACATAGAGAGATAACAAGATCATCAATCGAGCGACCCCAAAGATCACCGTGGAAAACACAGACCATTACAAAACACATTTTGTGGATTACAAGGAAGAAAAGTTAAAAGAAAGGAAGAGTGATCTGAAATGATACAACGACAGAGAACAGTGTCTTGATCAAGAAACTTCTTTCTTGATTTGAGCTCTTTGATCTCTTTCAAAGAATTCAGTCTCTACAACACTTCAGAAATCCAATCCTTTGGTAGAGACCAAGAACTTCAGATTCTGTTGAAGATAGATCTCAAATGATGTCCAAGGAAGATGAAGAGCCGGTATAGACACCCCAATTTCGTACCCTAATTATAATGTTCTATAAAATGTTAAATCCAGTCAAAAGGACTAACAAGCATTAAACTTTTAGGGGAACCAAAATGTCAAAGGAAGAATCAAAAAAGGGAAAAGACAAACAATGAACAGCAGGTGGGGGAAAGTGAAACTTCCCAAGGTAAGAAACAAAAAGGGGCGCTGCCCACTACAAAAAGGGGCATTGCCCACATTTCTTTATAAGATGGTGCCCATTTCTGCTTCTTCAGTCCAGCTTTTCCTTCTATGGTACAACTCTTTCAACGTAGGGTACAACCATTTTATGCACAAATGCAAAATATCTTAGGCTTCCTTCGTGGTTAAGACTCTCTCTTATCAGCTTATAAATAAAGGCCTTCATCAGTGCACAAAAGGGAGATCGATCAGAATTCTTACAGAGTGAGAATTACAGAGAGAAATTTACAAATAACTGTTAAGCTACCAAAATTATTTTCCCCCATAGGCTAAGTGATCCAGCCTAAATACTTATACTCACCGTCCAAATGAAAACCTAGTTAACTGATTAGGTTCTCGCCCTAAACACCGGCTCCAAAAAGCCACCAACCCAGTCGTTGCGCCACCGAAATTCAGACACGACATCAACAAAAATCAGCAAAAACAAGCAGTTACTCCGCCCGGATAGAGAGGTGGAAAGCAAAAAATACAGCAGTCACATCACCCAAATTTCGCCGTGAAAAAGAATAAAAGCAACTAGTTACGCTGCCTAAATTTCAGCAGTAACAACAACAACAACAAACAAACAAACAAACAAAAAGACTTCCTTTCTCGAAAGGACATAGGAAACACACCTGAAATCCTGCCTAAGTAAAATATTCCCGGGTATAAACCCTCACACTTCAAGAGGTAGGTACCAAAGTTACTTTTCATTTTTGCTTAAAATAATATAAAATAATTCGTTATGCTGGTTTAATTTTTCCTTATAAATAGCTATAAAATAAGTCGTTATTATACTCTAATTTATATATGCGCTTATTGCAACTTTAAAATGTAGTTGTTGCAAATTTTCTTTTATTTTTCCTGTCGCATATATATATATATATATATATATATATATATATATGTGTGTGTGTGTGTGTGTGTGTGTGTGTGTGTGTGTGTGTGTGTGTGTGTGTGCGTGTGTGATCTGAAAATCTTGCAGCAACTTCATTTTGGTACCTGTGCAATCTGTAAGAAAAGAAAAAAAAAGCAGGAGCAATTTTATTTTCATTTATTATTATGTATGTTGGAAATGTAAATATACTTTAATTCATTCATTTTTAGGATTTGGACCAAATGTAATTAATAGGAACATATAGTTTCCTCATTTTTCTTTGTATTTATTGATCTGAATGGTCGTCTCACATGCTCGCTCCGTCCTTTTGGGGATTCAAACTAATCAGCCGAGAAAATCAACAAATGAACAAAAAGATAGGCCAAAATTTACTGCTTTATACTTACAAAAGGAAAAAGAGTTTACTGCCTTTTAGCTAACTCACACACGCACACTCATGTAGATATATTCCGACTGTTACCCTTTAACCCGATAAACATGCCCGGGTATCCATATTTTTGAAAACGAACTAGGAGACCTAGGCCGAAATTATCACACCTTGTGCCCCTCAAGGAGGGGCCAACTGGGTGAAGCCATCCTAGTCTTGCATCAGCCAACATTAAAAGCATATATATCTTTTAGGACACTTCATGAACCAATCGGTTTTTTATACCACGAAGTTATTAACCAATTCCTCGTGCAAGAAAAAAAAAAGAGATATATGAATAAAATGAAAAAAATGCACTGGAGATTGATTAAAAACTTTGATGGTATTTCCTAGATCATTCGAATGGTAGATCCCAGAAAGAGAATAGGCCCTTCGCCTGAGATCTGTCTAATCTTGGGAAGTCGAAAGTCAGGTAAAACACGAAGGTTCTATACTTTGGAGAAAGAATCCATTATTCCAGGAAAAGTCCCAAATTTTCAAAACAAAGCAGATGCTTGTTCGATCAATCCTAGGAATAATCAACAAAGTTAATTATAAAAACACATTGTACTTAACAAAAATTCCCAGAACCTTGCCTTCTGATACCTTCAACCCAGTTTCTAAGAAACTAGGCCCAAATTTGGAAAGGAAGAGATATCATTGGTCGGTTGATATGAGATACAAGTACAGAGATCATGTTAGAGAGTATAAAGATCAGTTCAGAGAGTACATGTTTGGGTAGAATGGCTGCCAAAAATGAACATGCTTCTATGGGTACAAAGAAAGGGGCTCCAGGATACACTCCTACTCCAGTTATGCAACAGTGGTTAGATCAGAATTTGGGTGTACAGGACGATCACTTAATGGGCCAGATAACAAATCTCATGCAAAGCTTAAGACCCAATGTGGAAAGCACCACTTCCCTTGCAGCACCTCATGAAGCATCAACCTCGAATGCTCCCCCGAACACTAACCCTCAGCCAAATATCAATCTTCCACCGAATATCAGTGTCCCAATCACCAATCTCCCACCAAATACCTACTACAAAAGTGCTAACCCTTTCTTTCCAAATTAGGGTTACCTTTTCCCCAACACCGGTATGCCTCAAAATCTGGGTGATCTTCCATTCCCATCATCAATCCACTTCATAATAGCCCACATATGGACCTCAGAAACTATGTCCAGCCGGGACACGGGATGAATTATTTACCATTTAATTATTTCGGTTGTCAAACAGAAGCTATGCCTCCTCAAAATACTTACCAAGTACCTCAGCCATTTCAGGGAATAAATCCAGCTGCAGCAAATCCCACGAATATATACAATGCTCCGGCTCCACCTCTTTCAAAGGTGGAAACAGATATGGAGAACCCCAAAGAATTAATGCTTAAGGTTCTGAACAAAGGGGAATTCTCTACACGGTCATTGACACTCTAACACTTAGCCATGTTGCCACTGAAATTCAAAATTGACTATATAGAGAAATTTGATGTGACTGGTTGTCCTATCTCCCATCTAAAGTCTTACTCCACAGTAATGCAGTCAAGGGGAGCTAGCTTTGAGACTATGACTTCTAATTTCCATCTAACTTTAGTGGGGACAACAAAACAATGGTTGATGCCAGCAGACAATAGTACTATGGGTACTTGGGATCAAATTGATGAAGAATTCCAAAGGACATACAAAGATAATAGTAGCTCTGAGAATAAGAGGGAACTTGAAGCGTGCACCCAAAGGAAAAAGGAAACATGTGCAGACTTTGTAGCCATGTGGAAGAAGAAAATTGCCTAAACCCTGGACAGACCCGATCCAGCTAAATTAGCCAGGATGTTCATAAAGAATCTCCAACCAACCTATCTTGAACACATGAGGTATATCCCTTATGGCAACTTTAATGCCATGTGGAGGTAGGAATTCACGTCAACGAAGATATACGGATTGGGCTTCTAAAAGTCGATACACCTCCAAGTTCATTCCGCTATTCCATGGTCCTATGGAGCAGAATGATCCATCAATGTAGTTGGTGGAAATAATGGGCCCAATAGAAACTTCAGTGGCCCATACAGATGAAACAAGCATTACGACGAACTGCAGGCTCTCATGTATATATATATATATATATATATATATATATATATATATATATATATATATATATATATATGTCTTATTTAGATTAAATATATAAAAAAACATATTTAGCTTAAAAACCCATTTTGAGACCGAAAGGCGAGTTGGGTGCCTAACCATTCCTAACTTGTAAAGCCTTCAAACCCTTATATTCTGGTGTATTTGGTTTTACTCTGTTTAATCCATAAAATAGAGGTGGTGAATCTGCTAAACATATTTTTGAGTCCACAACGAGGCCGGGCGTATTCCACGTGCTTGAAGTTTTGAAACCGCTCGTTTTTCGGTAGCGAGAGGGTTCGGAACGGGGCACTCACAGCTCGCTGTCTGCATTCCATTACAAGGGATGTTGGTTGTGTAATAATAGGTCATCACAGGGAGTCGAGTGCTTTGCACTAAGTTGCTCATATATACCTAATTTGAGTAACCCATAAAATTGTCTTCTCATGTTGCATCTCCTTGACTCCACATGTTCCTATCTTGTTCATGAATCTCTGAGAAATGAGTTCTTGAATGGGGATAGAATCCAGGGGAAGAAAGTAAATGGCTAGGTTAGAGAGTCTAGGTTGATGTATTAAGCACGTTTGCCTTTGAGTAAACATATGCTGAATTTGTAATATAATATGCATTCTTCAAACTCAGCCTTAATCTCTCTTTCCAGTTCTTAAAAGGTTTTTATTAACTAAAGCTATCTATTCTGGAACCCATTTGTCCTGCATCTGAAGAAGAGTTAACTATGTTGTTGTTCTGAACATATATTCGTGTATAGCTGCTTAAACCTTTTAAGATAAATCTGTTTAGCAAGAATCTTTCCGCTGCCAAACCTTTTTATAAGCTAATAGTTTATCTATAATCTGTCAACAAAGTTCATTCCTCGGTTATGTACAAGTTTGTTGCTCAGTACAAACAACTGACCTGTCTCATCTCAAGATTGTCTTATCACTTAGAAGAGTTTCACCCACATATTCATAAATGAATGGTGAGATAACAAAGATTCAAGACCTATATGCAGACTCAGCCCATCAAAATAATCTCCAGAATGAACCCGATGAAATACATTTTTGAAAAACAATCACTTCCTAGTTGGTTGGCTAAGTGGTCATTCTTACTCAATGAGTTTGGCATCACATATGCCACCCGTAAATCCATAAAAGGGAGTGTGATCGCAAACCATCTGGCTGATTTACCATTGGAATCATAAAACACTAAAGCACCGGGACTCCCTGATGAAGGTGTTCTTGAGATCACAGATCACGACACCAAATGGCAAATGTTCTTTGATGTGACTGCAAACAAGCGACGTTTCGACATAGGGATACTGCTAATTGATCCCGCAGATTCTCACACTCCTTTGGTCGTAAGTTTGGAATTCGAAAGTTCTAAAAACACTACCGAATATGAAGCCTACAGTAGACACCCCAATTTCGTACCCTACGATATGATGTCCTAGACCAATAATAAAATATAATTTATAAAACAAATGGGCTAACGAACGCTACTTTCCGTTAATGTTGCAGGTAACTGGACTTAACAGGAGTTAACTGATGCATATAAATTTGATCAGGGCTTTAATTGAAAATACCATTTGGTCGTGAATAACATAATGGAGCCGCGACCCACCCCTTGGAGTCGCTCCCAAGCGTGGGAGTCGAGCCTCTTTCCTTCTTTCTTCTTCCAATGAAAATGCTATCGTTTATAATAAAGCACGAGGTGGCTGCCTCTACCAGCATCCATGTGTCTTGGTCTCGTGCTTACAACTAGCGCCATTCAAAATCTGTTGGAGATCAAACACTATCATTTTCCAGTCATGTTTTCTCCTACAAATAGAGGCCTCGGGCCCTCCTTCTAAAAAAAATGAAGTACACACACCACACCCTCACACACACTCCCACTCACTCACATGCATACCTTCCCGAAGGGTCTCCTCCCTCTGCTGAAGAAGAAGAAAGTCTCCTCCCTTACCCAAGCAAGCGGGCATTTCTTCCTCCTTGCCCTTAGCAAGCCTCCTCACCCCGAGCGAGCCACCCGAAGATGCAGTTCTTGCCCCGACAAGTCGATCTAAAGATAAAAGATACCGTTACGCTGCAAGAATTTCGTAGAAGATGATGATTATATGATAATGATATGATGATGATATGATGAGATGATGATAAGATAAGAAAGACTTCCTTTTTCGGAGGATCAGGGAAGCACGCCTAAAGACTTCAAACGCCAAGTGGGCTAAATCCTAGGCGTATATATCGATTCAAATATTCACATTTCAAGAGGTAGGTACCCATTTACTAGTGTTATCATTATTATAGACTAAATGTAGAATATTTATATTATGCATGCTTTTGTAAATATTAATTATAAATGTTATAATTAGTTAAATATTATTGCAAATAGAAATATAATAAATAATAAATAAAATGTAAATAAAATAATTATGCATGTTTATAGATAATGTTAATTTAACTTTATATAGTTAAATTATATATCCTAGTTTTGTTAATATAATAGAAAATAAGATTATGTTTATAAAAATACAAACATAGTCGTTATTATGCCCAAATGACATTTAAACAAAGCGCCATTATTTTCAATATATAGATACAAAATGCTTTTCTAGACTGAATACATTAAAAAACATGCCTAACCCCTTCCCAACTCGTAACTTAGCCCCCGAACCTATACATTTTCTAGTAACACATAGTTTTTCTATATTTAACTTTAAAATAGACGTGATGACTCTGTACATACACATTTAGAGTCCATGACGAGGTCGAACGTATTCCACGTGCCTAAGTTTCCAAACCGCTTGCTTTTCAATAGCGAGGGCAGGTTCGAAACTGGGTTCTCACACCTGCATCGCTGGTTTAGAATAGGCTCTTCAAAGAGGAGCAAGGGAATTAGAAGTCTTTGGTGATTCCACTTTGATTATAAATCAAATCGAAGGAAAATGGAAAACACAAGATCCTAGGCTGCAACTATATCATGTCCGTTTGACAACTCTAGTAAACAAGTTTGATGATATATATTAGTCCATTATCTGCTGCGGGATAGAAATCAATTTGCAAATGCATTCGCGGCATTAGCCTCATTGGTCGAAGTTTCATCAGAAATAAACCTCGAGGTAGTCATTAACATCCTCTACGACAAAATACCCCTCTATCCCCAATGTCTGAGGCGAGACCAAACACTCCTCTGAGTTTCCCTTGAGACTTCTGCATCACCCTCTGGAGAAGGCATCGAACTACCTTCATTACTCATAGCATACCCATTATCCGGTTCGGCAGCATTACTAGGTCCCACACCATCATTTTATCTGGCCATATTACTTCATCGCACAACATTACTGAGTCTCCCAACAGTGCTAGGGTCAGCACTAGCATTACCATATCCTTTTTAGAAATGTTGGGATGGCTGACGTGGTACTAGAGAAACATGAGGACCCGAGCTCTCCAGATCTTCACCGATTTCTAACAAATGAGTGTCCAACCCATTTGTGAATCTGCACTCCAACATATCTCAAAGAGTACTCCTGGTTATGCGAGAATGCTCTTTCATGACTACAACAGCCCAATCAAGATAAATATGCGATAAAAGTATGTTCTCCAGGAACACATAGGAAGTGGCACATCTAGACTCACTCAAATCCCACAGATCACGTATTAACCCAAGAATGTCACCATCACAACTCTCCAAACCCATCAGGGGATGATCTCGATGTGGTAAAACCTTCCCCGACTGAACTGTCAGAGAATCCTATACAACAGATAGAAAGTCGTCCTACGAAGACCAGTCAGGATGACTTGTGTGCATATATGCTAGTATATATGTGGAAGCGCTCAATTTACCAATGAGTGATTACCCAGATAATATCCAAAGAATTGACATGAGCAAAATGCTCAACCCAGTGCCGCTCAGTTTGGAAAACATTTTCATATGTTCCCCAGGTCCCATAGGCCATAACTAGAAGGATCGTAACGTACATGAATCAAAACTGATGAATGGATTCGATTAAAATGTTCCTCAAGCCACATATGGATCAATATAGGACTCCCAGACTAGAAATAATCATCGCCAGACGAATAAGCATCAAGGCCCTCCAGAGTCACACCCGAAATGATTGGAATAATATTCAACCGACGGCCCCGAGCCTGCAATACGATATCAACAGCCCGAATATCCATAGTCCCAAGGGGACCTACTAGGAAAAACCTTCCTAGAATACACCTAAATAAGGCTACCCGCCGTTGTCTCAAATACACCCGATTTTCCTGATACTCTGAAAAGATAGACGGAAAATAAGCCAAGTCAAGCAAGTCACCGTGGATGAGTCCATTGATCCCAATCAAATCAAACTGGAACATTTTTGTGATAGCCATGAAAGGACTACGAGCGGTAGAGAGAACATCAACACTGACTCCTATCCCCGTAGTAGTTATCGTACAAAACTCTTCATAGGTTGGAAACATTTCATTCATAGAAAAGTTTAAAAAATGAGAATTTGTCGACCAAAAATGGGAAGATGCTCGAAGCATCTCCCAATTTTCAAGTCTTACTAGAGACCCCAGGCACTTTACTCCTCTTTTTATGTTCAAGTCTCACTAGAGGTATAGTTGTTGTTCAAGCCTAATTACCAAAAGTACCAAATACTGCTCACTTGTTTTAACGAAGCGATCGATCAAATTTTGAATCCCCACCAGAGGCCTTTTGGTATTTCACAATTCTCAACAAAAAGATCGGGTGTTCGAAAATCCTCACTAGAGTCTCCATTTTTTCTAGCCACACCAATGTAGCCTTTGAAGGAATCAAATAATAAAAATTAAGGGTTGGGGTAAAGTCTCCCTTCCAACCTTTATATAAAAAATATACAAAAGAAAAGAAAAGGACTCTGGCTAAACATGTTAATGTGAACTTTCAAGGGCTAATATGGGAGACAAAAGGTCTCATATGTTGATCGTTACGGTTATAATATTTAACAAAATATAACGATTTAGGTTCAATTTTAAGGGAAACTCTAAGTATGATGTTCACATGCACAAATTTAACCCGCACGTGTTGGCTCACGTGCCATTTAACGCCTCCTCATTAATGGCCAGTGATGAGAGGGGGTAGGTATCATGGGACAAATGGCAACATTAGATACCATGTAGGCACATTTCGTAAGTTGGGGGAGATTGGGATTTTGTGGATACTTCAGGGGGTATTTCATATTTTGGCCAATTATATATTTAATTAGGCAAAATATGATAAACCCCAAAGTATCCACCAAATCTCATTTGGTCCCCCAACCTAATTTTTTTCCCATAGTCATACACCACGTTACAATTTGTCTCACTTTCAAGAAAACCCAAAGAAAATAAGAAAATAAGAAAATAAAACCTTAATTTTGTGTTCAGCACTAGGCATTATTGGTGTTTTCCGTATATGACAAAAAGTCCCAATTGCCTCCTTTCCCCTCCCCCATGCCACTCCCCTCTCGTGCATGGCATGTGATGAAAAATAGTAGTAATTTCTAACCCTCGTCAATGTTAGGGGGAAAAGTGGGATTTTGTGGATACTTTGGCAGATTGATAATATTTTACCCAAATATTTATGTCAAACGTAAATATTTATATTAAATTATTTCTGAAAGGGCAAGTGAGATTTATCACTCTGAAAGGAAATGAAGTTCATTATAAAGTTGTGATTCTAAGATCCATTTTCATGTAGAATTTGAGTACTATTTTATTGATGTAAGTCATAAAATTTTCACTAACTTCTAAAATCAGTTTTCGAAATAATATTAACAAAAGATATTACACAATAATACAGTTGAATCAAGTCAACTCAACAAAACCTTGTAATCGACTTAAAATTGTGTTTCTTTTCATTCGTTTCTTTAAGGCAACTTCTTTTACCTCGTTTTTGTTTCTCATCCGTTTCTTTAAGGAAAATATCTTCGTGACCCTTAGTTGCCTCAGATCTTTCAATTATATTTTTTCATCCTCAATTTTAGAAATCATAGATCTTCTTGGTGACTTAAATCACTTTTTTCCTTCGTTCATTGGATAATATCTCCTTGTAGTTACTTATGTCACACATTGATCAGTACATTATGCTCAAAAACATATCTTCTTCTGTTCTTCATATAGTAGTTCAGAGTCTACATTATGTACAATATACTTCAGCTAAGACATCTTTCAATTTTGAAAGCAATTCTTCACATAAACATGACTTTTGAAAACCTTCTTTCCAAATAGCATAATAACTTGGCAGTCAACAAGCACAATCCTATTTGAGGTGATGTCGTTTGGGCACCGTTGACATGCACTCTTGGTGGTTTATGGTCAACAGCAATAACTGAGGTGTTGTTTGAAGCTAAAGGATCCATGAGATTTGCTACAGATACTGTTGACCATCCTCCATCACGTGTTGCGTTTTGCTCCTTCTAGCTTCATTAACTGCACCATTGGTTCCTGTACTATGCAAAAATCCAATCAACCACACCAAATTGATCAATTCATTGAAATGATCGAGGACACGATAAGTGATTCAAAAGCCCTAGCTCTTGGTATGGTAAAGCTTCATTTGGTAATATGTAGGTTGATATTGGTTAAGTTGGTGCACACATGTATATATGATGAATTGCTGATTACTTTTTTTGACTTGATGTTAGATAGAATATGTTTTACTATTACTTGTATACTTTTTCAGGTTAATTACACCATTGGTGCTTGTAGTATGCAAAAATCCATGAGCAAGCCCTTCTACTAAGCAAGTGCACACCACAGACTACAAAAAAATATGTCATAATTAACAAAATAGAGACCGGTTGCCCAGCTCCC